>JADRCD010216744.1:0-30892 GCA_019843815.1 Montemys delectorum
CGAGGATTAGGTAAGAGGGGGCACTGAGAAGATTTTTATCCTCCTGAAGATGGCAAATCCAGACTCCTACTGGCCTTCTAGTGCTTCTGAAGTAGCAGAGGTGGGTGATTTTTCTAGCTGCTTTTATTCCTTTCTATCTTAAATAACAGCCTTTAGTGTGTTCCTTTAGGAGCTCCTCCAGAATTGAGCAGCCACGTGAAGGTGACATTTGATTAGTGTCTCCTTCCCTTTTACTTTCTCTCTAGAATGGCAAAGGCTACTTCTCAGTGATCACACAGCTTCCTGTCTGCAACTTGTCTAATGTCTGGGGAGCTTGTGACACACAGGCTATGCCCCTTCTGCCAATTAGGATGGCTGTGTTGATTGAAAGTGACTATGTCCAGCTAGAAACTAGAAACAACCCAGATGTCCCTCAACAGAGGAATGGATACAGAAATTGTGGTACATCTACACAATGGAGTACTACTCAGCTACTAAAAACAATGAATTTATGAAATTCTTAGGGAAATGGGTGGATCTGGAGAATATCATCCTGAGTGAGGTAGCCCAATCGCAAAAGAACACACATGGTATACACTCTCTGATAAGTGGTTATTAGCCCAGAAGATCAGAATACATGAAGTACAAACCACAAGAAACTCAAGAAGAAGGAAGACCAAAATATGGACACTTCATTACTTCTTAAAAGGGGGAACAAAATACCCATGGAAGGAGTTGCAGAGACTAAGTATGGAGAAGAGACTGAAGGAAGGACAATCCAGCCTGATATAGCTGTCTCCTGAGAGGCTCTGACAGTACCTGACTAATACAGAAGTAGAGGCTCACAGCCATCCATTGGACTGAGCACAGGGTCCTCAAAGAAGGAGCTAGAGAAAGGACCCAAGGAGCTGAAGGGTTTGCAGCCCCTTAGGACAATCAACAATATGAACTAACTAGTACCCTCAGAGCTCCCAGGGACTAAACCACCAACCAAAGAGTACACATGGTGGGGCTAATGGCTTCAGCAGCATATGTATAGTAGAGGATGGCCAAGTCGGTCATCAATGGGAGGAGAGGGCCTTGGCCCTGTGAAGGTTCTGTGCCCCAGTGTAGGGGAATGCTAGGGCCAGGAAGCAGGAGAGGGTGGGGTGGCGAACAGGGGGACAGGGGAGGGTACAGGGGTTTGTTCTTGATGTTTTTTGGGTTTTATTTGGGGGGGGTTGGAGGGGAATCTGGGAAAGGAGATATCATATGACATGTAAACAAAGAAGATATCTAATAAAATAAAGGGAAAAAAAGAAAAAAGAAAGTGGCTATGTCCTAAGCATTGCATGTTTGTGAGCGTTCTGCTTGGAGCTTTCTGATGATTGTTCTCACTGTCATTTTACACCATTGAGAGGTTTATAGGAGCTTATCACAGTGGCTATCAAGCTAAGTATTTTATATGAATGAACGACTGAATGAACAAGTGAATGAATGAGTAGAAGGGTACTCTGCCTTGGGAAGGCAGCTGTTTGCTTTAACCCATTTGCACATGAAAGGAGGCAGCTTAAAACATCACTTACCAACATACCAACCAAATCCTTTGAGAGACTTAGATGTAGAAAAGTCTTTGATTTAAATTCTATTTTAAGACATTTCAGAAAGAAGAGGAAGTAAGCCAAAATAGTGCAGGGAAGCAATCCTAATTTTGATGGTTCCTTCCTCAGAGGAGAAGACATTCTGTGTGGAGTACAAGCTCACAGTTCTCACCTATAGTTCCAATTCCTCATTTCTGATGACAGACAGTTTTTCTTAACCCATTTGGCACTGACAGTAGGCTATTTGGAACTTTTGTTTATATTTAGCCTCCCAAATTCAGCCTTACATGCATGTCTGCAAATGTGACTGTTCGAAGACAGTGAGTTCCTGGTGTAAGTCAGGAGATGGGGGCATAGACATCAGAGTCATTCCATTTTTAAAACCTAAAATGTCCTCAGTTTCAACTCTTCAGGGGTCCAGACAGGACTCAGAGATCTAAAATACAGAATGTTGTTTACCCCGTGTATGGTCAGACTGCCAATAGACAGAACAGCCAGGGGTCTTATGTACTGTGAGGAAAAGGTCCTGATGCTGGGGATTTTACAGTCCTGTGGCTTTGAAGTGTGGATTCTTGTCCAGCAAACACACCATGAACACCTGCTAGGCAGGTGACATCCTTGCAAGGTAAGGACCAGAGGGCAATGGGGCCATCATGCCCATTCTTAAGGAATTCAAGGCTATTTGATTTTTTCAGTTGTCTGAAATTTCATAGGTGCATGTAATGTGTTTTGATAAATCTACCGCCCATCCCTGCCCCTCCATTCTTTCTCCATCTTCCCCCTGCCTGTCCCTCCCTAACTGAGTTCACTTAGTGCTGCCCATATGTACATGGGTATAGAGCCATTCACAGGACATAGGGGCCTCTCGGTGCCCACATCCCTGCAGAGAACTGGCTATCCCCCTGCAGCCATTGTCTGCAGACAGCTTCCCAGCTACAGGTGCACTTTTTAAGTCTTTCCCTGTCCATGCTTGGACTTCAGCTGACTTGAGTTTTTGCAGGTCCCAGGTACATAGTCACAGTCCTTGTGAAAATGTGTAATGATTTAGGCTCTCTGAATATTTCTCTAAGCTTCCAAAACTATTTACTGAAGGGGCTTTAGTTATAAGTACATTTGAAGTTTCTTTCTTTCTTTCTTTCTTTTTTTTTCATTTTTCACTAATCGTTTTTCACTCGGGAAACTAAAACATGATTTCCTAAGTGCAGCATTTAAACAGATATAAACCATCAGAGTGAGCAAGGAGCCTTTCAATAGGGACCGTCCTGTCCTTGGGGCCTCTTCAGTCGCAGTGTCTTTATCATAAGCAGCTCCCTGATCACTGGAGAAGGTTTAGAATTAAAGACACTTTGAAGTCACAGCTCAAGCCCAAATGCCAGTTCTAGCAGGATACATGTAGTTTCTTAAAAGCCACAGAGACTCTTAGCTATTAAATGGCCTTCAAAAATCTAGCCACTATAGCTCCTGGTTACTCTCTCTAGTCTGAAAGAATATATATATATATATATATATATATATATATATATATATATATATATATATGTTCAGGCCTGCCAGGGGTCAGCTAGGGAAACTCAGATCACTCAACACCTCTGGGACAAGAGCCTGGTTCCATTTGCTTGGATCCTCAGAGAACACCTTATTAAAGTGTCCACTAACATGAGAACTATGGATCTCACACTATCAATAAAAGCTAATGTTCAATAAATTATGTGTCTGGCAGACAAATACCAAAACCATCACCCAGGTCCTATCTACAGAGCTTATGTGCACACAGTTTTGCAAGAATTGACTTTTGGGTCTGGGCTACACCTAAATTAGATGCAAGTTTGTCATGTACTTTTCTGTTTTGTCTCACGGTGACGTCATGATCTAAGAAAGTGGTCCTGCCAGTGTGCTTTTCTTTGCAGCAGTAAATACTCCTACACAGATCACTAAGCAGCATGAAAAGAATCTAGGGCCCATCTCTCCCTTGGCTCAGGAGACCCATTAACTCTCACCATCATGTCCCACAGAGTCTTTGTTAATGGGAATTCTGTTCCAGTCATAGGACCCTTCCAGGCTGCTAGCACTCCTATCTCCAGGGAGACAAATTTTACTTTCAAGAAAAATGGCACTCCTTCACTTCCAGGGTGTCTGCTGACATCGAAAGCACTAGGAAGGTGTAACTCACAGCTCTGGCTGACAAGGTGCCTCACAGAGTTAGCCCTGTGGAGGGTTGTGGACTGTGACTGGCCTGCAGGCGTTAGGGTGATATCTTTCCTGGGAAATGACCTGAGGAATCTCAGTAATGAAATTCCAAGCAGGAGTCTTGAGAGGCCTGCTAGTATCAATCCATTTCTAGAGTCAACTCGAGCAGACTCCACCAAGCGTGCAGTGAGAGCGCTTTGGAGGCATGATCTGACATTCATTAAACAACAAAGAGCAAGCCTACGACTTTGACTCTTCTTCACCACCTCTCAGACAGGACAGCATGCTCATCTCCTCTGTGGATTCTGTCACCTATGGGATTTTTGACCCTGCAGAGATCAACCAGGAACACTGCAGGTGATAACTAGCAGAGGAAATTTGGTGTCATTTTAGATGGAAAGAAAGAGTGTAAGATCTGTGCTGAAGTTGTTTTTTATTTTCCTAGGGAAATAAAAGTCTGGCAAGCCAGAATTCTGTTATAAAACAAACTTTATGGCCCAAACTGACCACAGTGAAATAGCAGCCTTTCCCTCTGGTCTTCTGTATCCTTCTCCTTAATTGTATGGGTTAGAGCCAGTTTCCACATGGAGCGGGTAGGTTGGCCCAGGCTGTCTAAATCTCGTATCACAATCCTTGGCAGAGATGCACACTAACATTATGCTTTTGAAATGTCAGCTGAAGTAGACACCGGCTGCGGATCTGAGGTGCCAGACACCTGCTCTCTGGGCTCTAAGGTGTGCTTTTGTGGATCTGGGCCCCACCCACAGCTCTTTCCCAGCACGTGCCAGTCCTCCAGCGCACCATCATGCACCGTGCAGATAGATTCCCCTCAACTCTGAGCACCTCCTTTCCTGCCCTGTGGGGTTCCCTAACTACTTGTGGGGGTGAGGCAGGGTGCCATGCCTTCATTTGGCATTCAAGTCCTAAATCCTTTGTTGGTTTCCGTGTCATCCTGTCCCTTCTTTGAAAACAATGGCTGTCATACTTCCTAACCCTGCGACCCCCTTTAGTACAGTTACTCATGTCGTGTTGACCCTGAACCATGAAGTTATTTTGTTGCTACTTCATAACTGTATTTTGCTACTATGATAAATTGTAATTAAAGATCTGATATGCAGGATATCTGCTATGTGACCCCTGTAGGGGCCAAGACCCACAGGTGAAGAACTGCCGTTCTAAAAGCTCTGGTCTTTCAGAGACACGTGCCTCATTGAGGAAGCTATCACTGTGCACACCACCTCCCATACAGGAAAAGGTTCTGAATCAAGAAGAAAAACTAACCTGGAGGAGCTCTCAGTCAGCAACAAGGCTGACTTCATTGACAGGCAATCATCTTGTAAGCTATTTCTGTCTCATCCACAAGGAGTTTTTATAAATGTTTTCCTTTACCGTGTCTAAGAAAGTATTTGGGGGTTTAGAACACTTGCAGATTGTCCATGTGCAAGTCCCAGCCCCCACAAAATGGTTTGGATCTGTCTATAACTCCAGTTCTAGAGGCTCTGCTGTACTCTTCCGACCTCCGTAGAGACCAGCCACACACACGTGCTATACATTCATGCATGCTGTCAAAACAGTCATACACATAAAATAAATGAACCTAAAAAGATATAAAACAAGGAATTATTTATGAACAACTACTTCTAAAACCAGAGCTGAAAACTTCACCAGAGGGAGCACTGATTAGGACGGCAACCAGAATTTTCTTTTAGTGGGGGTGGGGTAGCTTCTTTATGGTCACATAGGCTTCAGAGTAGTTCACTTTAGAACCTAATACAACACTCATCAGACATTTTCAACATGCTAGAAACTAATAGCTCACTCATACTTAGAATAGCCTCTAAGGTACCGTCATTTCTCAAAGAGAAAAACTAAGAGATGAAGGTACAGAGAGGCCAACTTTCTCTTCTGCTTTGGTCATGAGCTTCAGGGTCATGATGGGATGTAGCTGACCCTTCTCGGCATTCTGACAAGTTCCATGCTCTCTTCATCAGCTGCTCAGTCACCTCTTCCATGTTCCTGTTATAGTCACTTTTGTCTTTATAGAGAGTGCTTTGTGCAGGGTGGTGGTGGTACATGCCTCTTGTCACAGCCAGTGTTACACGGAGAACCTTGTCTCAAAACCAAACCAAACCACAACAAACAAAACAGAGCTGCTTTGCTGCATTGTTTGGAATGTTTAGATGATATAATCTACCTGTATTATTTAGCATAGTGTCTAGCATACATGAAAATATCATAGGAAGCATCACTATCATTGTTAATTATCACAACAGCCAAACTATATTGCTATCTTAATATTCTGTCTAAAGTACTTAACATAGTATCTAGCATACAAAAATCACAATATTCTATTATTATCATTAGTAATTATGACAAAAATCAGACTATATGACTATTTTTTCCAGTGAAAACCAGAATAAGAACATATTTTTTATATATACTTGAAGAAATTGATAGGAATACCCAACTGTAGATAATTAATAAAATTGTTCTTGATGATGGGCACCCTGATAAACTCTTTTAATACCACCCATTCTATGATTTCAGAGCACTGCAGCCATTTATTTCCTTTGTGATGTTCATTCACCACAAATCTTGGAACTATAAAGTCAAATGAAAAACAAAAAAGTCTTGTTAGATTTAAAGTAAGAAAGAAATACAACAGCCTCTTCATTTGTAAAAATCTAGGGATAATCCTACCTTGCCCAAGCCTCAGAAGACCTGAGGGTCAAATGAGATAGCAAGCTTAAAGACTTTCTGACACATGTGTACCCTAACCAAAGTGGTGGTGTTTGGACAAGACAACAGCCAGGAGAAATACCAAATTTACACAAGCCACAGACATTGTAGACCTGGCAAGCCATGCTGGGAACCTGGGACATGAACCACTGTGGAATGGGAGCCAGTTTGGAGGGGTGAAGAAGAGTTCTGTCTTTTGGAACTGGGAAGGGAAAGTCCATAGAGAAACAATAGAAGGAAGAGAGGCTTCATGAGGAGCAGGTATAGAGTGTTCCATCCCTTCAGGCCATCACTTCCTTCTGCACAGCTGCAGATGGGCTTGCCCTTAGATGACCCTGCCTGAGGGTCAGCCTTCCCCTTGGAAGAGGGAGCACAATGTCATGGTGCTGGTTGCTATAGCAAGCCAGTGATAAATCTCTTGGGGAACTCGGGTCCTCAGGCAACTTATTCCAGCCAACTTGATCCAGCCACCTCCAAGCAAACTGTGGAATGTGTGACTTCAAGGGAAGGATTAATGTGTTCAAAGTCCTAGTCAAGCCCACTGCCAAAACACTCACAAAAGAGCCCAGGAACACAGAAGGAGCCCTCAGCAATGGGCCATTTTCTGTTAGCTTTTCACCAGTTACATGAACAGTTATAGGCAAGGCGACACACACATTCGATGCTTAGTAGAGTTCAAAAAAAAGAAAAGGTAAAGAGCTGTCCATGTGACTCTCTTGCCAGCCAGTCAATTAAGAGGGAAGAAGGAGCTTTTCAATAGGGTGATTCAAAATCTCAGTAGCATGGCCAACCAAAAATGCCATCCCAGGGCAAGCTCCCTAGCCAATGCCTAGAGCCAAGTCATGTAGATTCCTTTCATTTGCCAAACCTATGTGTGTTAGAAGACTTGCAAATAGGCTCATTTGTTAGAATGGAAAATTGTGATTTAGTATCCTTGGACCGAGCCAGATTAGCAGATGAGAATGTTCTCTAATGATAAATTATGCTAATGTGTGTTTTGTTGGTCAAGTGAGATGTTACTTTGTATTTTACAACCAAGTCTGACCATAGGAGTTACCAAAGACCTTCCAATCAAATTTTGGGGGGACTTTTTCTGCCAGAACTCCAAAACAATTCAGCAATAACAGTTGTCTCAAATTTCCCTTTAATAAACAAAGTTATCTTGGCAGGTTATGCCATGTTCCTTGTGGATTTTTGCAAATCAGCTCTAGCTTATTCAGATACACTGCTTTGTAAGAGCTCTTGAATACCAGAACATGGTTGATATAGAAAATACAGTAGAGTACTGTTGACTGTGTGTAAGTTTTGAATGTTAATATTTTCATCTTTTAGGAGTAATGCATGCACACTGTCGAAGGTATAGAAAATCATGAGAGTGGCAAATTACTATTTGCTTGGTTATAAGCAATAAAACCTAATTCAAATCAGTTTAAATGGCTCATATAATGAGGAAATCCAGCTGGACTGGATTGAGCTTCAGGCATGGCTAGTTCCAGGAACACAAGCAGTGAGTGTCTCCCGGGGACTATATTATAGGGCTTGGGGGGGTGTGATAAAAACTGCTGGACAGTTCATTATGAGTAGCTTGAAATTAAATGAACATCCATATTCTCATCATTTGAAATAATTATGATGGGTTTTTGTTATTGTTGTTTGTTATATATTCTTGTTCTCTCTCTCTCTCTTTCTCTCTCTCTCTCTCTCTCTCTCTCTCTCTCTCTCTCTCTCTCTCTCTCTCTCTCTCATATGCAGGTTTACCTTATTACTATGTGGCTTTAAGCCAGACAGCTGAAGTACAGACAAGACAGGAATGATTTCCACACTGGTACCATACTGGCCTGTGGCTGTCAGTTCCTAAAGGTAGGATCTCAGAAGGACAAGTTACAAGGTGGGTGTCTATATTACCAGTCTATACTAAAAATACTATCCCAGAGAAGTTCCTCAAGTTATGAACATGTTCTGTGTCTATACTTCCAATGTGACCACAATACAATAGCAGTCAGCCAAGGTGGCTAAGGCCACTGGAGAAATAAATTTTTAATCTTATCTGATTACATTGAAGCAACCATATATGGCTAATGCCTTCTTATATTGACCACAGGATCTGTCTATACTGCACACTACTGGAGTTCAAAGACAAATCTATGCTAACCATATCCCTCAGTCGTAAGTGGATCATGGAAGACTCAGGTCAGAAAAGTCTAAGTCTATGGAGCTGGAGGGTTTGTAGCCCCTTAGGACAAACAACAATATGAACTAACTAGTACCCTCAGAGCTCCCAGGGACCCAATTGCCAACCAAGGACTATTCATGGTGGGACTGATTGTTTTGGCAGCATGTGTATAGTAGAGGATTGCAAAGCTGATCATCAATGGGAGGAGAGGCCCTCGGCCCTGTGAAGGTTCTGTGCCCCAGTGTAGGGGAATGCCAGGGCCAATAAGTGGGAGAGGGTGGGGTGGCAGGCATGGGGAGGGGGGAGGCAATAGGAGTTTGTTCTTGTTGTTTTTGTTTGTTTGTTTGTTTGTTTTTTTGAGGGGAAACTGGGAAAGGAGAAATTTACATGTAAATAAAGAAAATATCTAATTAAAAAAAAAAAAAAGAAAAGAAAAGAAAACTCTTTACTAAGGACCAACAAGGACTCCTCATTCTCAGGCAAAGCCCTAGCTCTGGTGCCTTGGTGCACCAGAGCAATGCCAGCCGGAAGTGTTTGTATTGCTCTAAAACAAGGCAGGGCCCTCAGAAAAGTTAGCAGGCTGTGAACACTGTGTTAACGTGTAAGTTGTTTCTTCTTTTATTCTGAGGTTAATAGGATGAGAGCTACTAAAGACAAAGTGGGGCCATCCCAACTGTAGACCAATGGATTTCCACAGCTATAACAACTGGTCAGTAATGTTGAAACCATTCATGTTGGTGTTTGTGCTATGGCAGAACTAGGAAGCATGGGGTCACAAATGCTTTCTCCCATGGTTTCTGTGTGTGTTTGTGTGTCTGTTAGTAAAGATTTCAAATGTTTGGCAATTAAAATACTGGCCCCTTTTCTTATTTCTGATACTTATTTTTATGAGGGTGAGGTTGGAAAGACCCAAAGTTAGACAGCAGCAAAGGACTATAACCTTAAAGGAGTGTCAAACACAAGACTTCAGTAGCAAATTTATGATCCAATATGTTCATCTTGAAGATGCAGTAGCAGAGGCACTTCAGAAAATCTGTGCTAATGTGAAATCTGTTGCACACCTTCTGTTCTAGATTCCAGGCTCTTGAGAGCTAGGGACCCATCTGTCCAATGCCTAAGACAGTACACTTGTTAGTAGGCACAACAGAGGCGTTTGGCAGGGCTGTCTGTCACTAAAGACTGTGACCAGTTGCTGAACACCAGTCTCCCATGTCTTCAAAGAGGGAAATGAATCAGAAAGATGTGCCTCCAAAGGTTGCAGCTGAAGACTCCAGCAGGCCAAGTGCATTCCCTCCTAATATCTTCAGCCCCAGTGTTCTCCCAAACTACAGAATTCACAAAACCTGCTAATGGCTGTTCTGGTTTTGGCCTTGGAGATCTCCAGTTACCGTGTGCAGGCATCTGGTGCCTGCTGGTTACCTGTGCAGAGTGTTAGCCACTCTAGTCGCTGGACATTTTACATGTCTCTTCCAGATGCAGCTTGCTTGCCCTATATGGGTGTTCTTGCCAACGAGAACTAAAGCATTCTCCCTCCACACAGCTGAGGCCCATTCTGCATATCTGTGATGCAGACAACCATACCACCCACCTCCCAGAGCAGTGACTGGGCCAAACTGTGGCCCTTGGGCTACATCTGGTCTACTAGTCTACTATAAGCCAAAGCCAGCCATTCCAGCTCATTTTCATATTGTCTGTGGCCATTTTATGCTACAAAGGCAAAGCCAAATGGCTGTGATAGAGACCATATGGCATGCCAAGCTAACAGGTCCTTTATGCAAAGAAAGAGAAGACAGGCCCTTGTGAGGACTGAACAGAACCCGTGGTGAGTGCTCGGTGTTAATGTCATCCTTGTCAGCCATCTCCTCCATTTGTAGTCTGTGTCCTGTGGTCTCTCTGTTTTCATCCTCCTTGAGACAGGCAAAAGGCAACATTTTCAGACTTTATATACCCAGTACAATTCTAAAGACTTTACCCCTGCCTGCTCACCATATTATATACATGTGTATGTGTCGGGGGTGGGGGGGGGAGGAGATGAAGCATGACTTCTTCACATATATCAGACAGTTCTCTATTGAACACCAACTCAGTGTCTTATGACCTAATGCTATTTGGGCACTACCTGTGATGCATTCAGATCTCACACATTAGTGGTCAATCCCCCAGGGTCGCACCACATTGTAAGCCAGTCACGAGCAGTCAGTTGGCCGCTATACTTCTGGTTGGCCAACTACAAATCAGAGATTCCCATGCCCCCCCCCCCCCGCCTTGGGTTGGATTAATTGGCTAGGATGGCTCATGGAATTCAAGGAAACACTGACTTACGATTCCTGGCACACTATAAGAAAGGATAGAGTAAAGGCTAGAGGTGAACATCCACTTATAAGAGATAGATGTACAGGTATCAGGCAGGTAGGTGCACTTTCTACGTCCCCTCTAGGCACCTCAGCGTGTTCAGCAATCCAGAAGCCCTCTGAAGCCAGTGCTTTGGCGACGTTTCTAGAGGTTCTTTCATGCAAGCATGCTTGATTATCTCATTGGCCACTAGCAATCAACTTGACCTTCAGTTCCCTTGCCTCCCAGGGGCTCTGAGAGTAGGTCTGAGAGTTTCGACCTTCTAATGATACGATTGGTTCCCCTGGCAACCAGTCCCTATCCTGAGGCTCTCAAGGAGCGCCCAGACATCAGTCATTTCAGCAGCACACAAAATGACACATCACTTAAGGAGTTTCAAGGGGCTAGGGAGCTGGATGCCAAGAACCAGGGGAGAGACCTAAAAGCTATTCATTATATTCATGTTCTCATATCCTTGGCCCCAAGCTGGTCTTTTTATCTCACTCTCCTCCAACTCGGCCCCACCAGAACTTACTCAACATTCTTCTTGCTATACCTTTCAGACCTACCATTTCTCTTCAGATCAAAACTACTACCTAATCTGAATTCTCTGAACAATGACATAGGCTTACCTCCTTCAAGCTCTTGGGTCCCTCACCTCTGCTAGAGGCATTTTCTTATCCAGCCATCTGCTGCTTTGGCTTAATTGAGGGTCAGGGTCACCGTTACATAGGCTAGATAGACAGCATTTTAAAATCTTACCTTCTTTTGCTCGAGACACCCTTCACCCAGCATAGAGGTGACAAGGAGAGACTGATGAGATCAAAGCCATCTTCCCGGCCTGTTCTGCCTCTGTAAGGAACACTTAAAACAAAAATTAGAAAGAAAAAAAAACTCTTCAAATGATCATATCCAATTGTGTTAAAATTTGCTGAGTTCTATCTCAAACTTCCCCAGACTCAATCAGACTTTCAGAGATGTTAAAATGTAACTCAGTATTCAAGGAGTTTGCAAATGGACAGAAATCAGAGAGAGCTGATTTCTTATGGACTGACTTTCTCAGACAGTCCCTAAGAGAGCTGTTAGACTCATCTAGAAGATACAACTTTAATCATGGAAGAAAACAAGTTATGTTTCTAACATGGTATGCATTAGATAACTTGCTCACAGAAAGCCCACAAGTTGGCATGGTGTCGAATGAATTTTCTCTAAAAGAAACCTCCGAAGAAACTTAGAACCCCGACCCCATGCAATAGAAATGTTGACCTATCTTGCTATTTGTCCTGGCTAATCCAAATCCAATTTAGGTCCATCCATGTTGTGGCCAATGTTTCCCTCCTCTGAAGTTCCTGAACAAGACAAGGCCTGAAGATTAATGAATCCCCACCCTCTGGGGACCTATAGCAGTTCCTATACATTGGCCATACTTGCTTTTGCTCTAATTGCATTGTAGGTCCCTGAAAGGAGGAGGTCCACTTTTGTATTTCTTTACTTTTCCCTTTGCCTGTATGTTTCTAACCTTCTGCGTGTATCTCCATGTGACACTAACAGGTGTGAGTGCTAGCTCTTGGCTCAGGACCTTGCAGAGTGGGTCACAGGCGTTCCCAAGATGATTCTTTACCATCACCACCAAAAATATGGCAACAGGGATGCAGAAAGATCAAACAAATGCTCCAGAGCTAAACAAATGAGAAAGTGCTTGAAGCTGGAATATTTAAACATAGGTAGCTAAACCCTAGACCCTCAAACTCCCACAGGCTGACACACCGAGCTATACAATCTCCTGTAATTGCTCTTGCTCTCACTGAGCTGACGAAATGCTGCAGGCCTGGTATGTTCACTTGGATCGGAAAAACACTTCTCCCCAGTAATGTTTGAGAGGAACAGGAATGAGCTTTCCTGGGGTGAAAATGAGTTTCTGTGCACCCCCTCCCCCAGTGCAATGAGCTCAATGCCCACCTATGTCTGTTTCACACATTGTAGTGGCAAAGGGCTCAGTGGTATTTTTATAAGAGGTTTCGCCCTTCACAGTCTCCATCAGAGGTGAACCGTGTGCAATCTTTGCTTTCTTTATTAAAGAAGAGAAGAAAGAGCAGGTCACTCAAGTTTAAGAAGAAAGTCTGTGGGAAATGTTTGCATTTGCAGCTCCTGGATTCTCAGGAGGCCCTTAATCCAATGTGTCTCCCACAAAAAAAAAGAGCTTCAAGCATATAATGACAGAAACATAGGTATCTAACAACCCCCTGAGAAGGTATAAGGTTAAGCAATAGAAAACCAGTACTTGAAAAAATATATATATATATATATCATAAGTCCTTCATTAGCATATCAATTTTTAAAACGTTCAAGGCATTTGTCTATGTATAGCAATCGTGTTTAATGTTCTTGGAACTCTGACCCCATGACAGCTCTTTGCATTCATACTACTCCTAATACGTATTTGATAACACATAGTTATAAAAGTCACTCTACTTTTCTACAAAGAGACACAGTATGAATCAGCTTTCCAATGACTCCTTGCATATATGAAGAGATTCTTCTGATAGATGCCCATTGTGCCCAGTTAGACACTTACATGGTCTTTGCAACATAGTCGTCTGTATCTCACATAGGTTTATTTTAACTACATCCTGATTTAGAAGGCCCATGCTGGAGTGCATAATGTGGAAATAGGCCTAGAAAAGAAATGGTATATTTAGAATACTTGAGACTGCACTAGGTATCAAACATAGTCCCTTGCTGCTGTTTGGGATAATTGATCTAGTCTGGGAAATGCTAGGCTGCTCAGAAATCATTCAAGTTACACTTCAGATTTTAATTTGAGAAATAATTTAAGAGGTACAAGACAAACAGAAGTGGGTCCAAGCTTTCTTGGACCAGCAGCAGGAGCATGGCTAATGCAGATTCTAGGCACATAACGGGTTCAAGTATCATCTCCACTTCTTCGACTTTTTTTTTTAACCGTCACTAGCAGTAAGAATCAGAAGACTGCTGAATTTCAAATGTCCTTCAGTAGCTGGAACACTGCATTCTAATGCATTTTGATGAGTCAGATTGGTTATTTGTCACCGTATGTTGGTAATGCAAAAAAATGTATTCAGTCCAGAAAATTAATCCAGGCAGCCAGCCATGAGCAGATGAATGAAAGTGACCAAAAGCATATTGGAACGGAAAGCCGAGAGGAATGCACTTTAAAGACTATTTAGTAGCCAAGCCTTTTTTAATACTGAGTAATAAGTATAAGGGGTTGAATACTCCATCTTTTTGTGAAGAATGCAGAAACCCTTTCTTTGCCTGGGGGAATAAAGCAGACACTGGAATAAGAAGACTTCATATAATTTTCTCATTCCTTGTATTTCTACATCTTACTTCTAGGACACATATGGATGATACTAACCCATGGATGAGTAGGCAGAGTTGCCAGCAAGCTGTTTATTAGAGACTTGGAAAGTATTTAGGTTTCCTGACATAGCTGGCTGGGGACCTCTTGTCTTGGAAAATAACAGGAAAACAACGAGTCTGGGCTAAATGTCGCTCTGTCACTGGTCAAATTCCCCCAGAGCTGAAAACGACGCTGCCCTTCCCAGGCCGTTGAAATGAGACAATGTCATATCCCAAATGAGATCATTAGGTCATAATCTCATCCTCAATGTGATTTTCTTGGCATGTGTTAGCATTGCTGGGTGAAGCAGGGGGGCAGGAGGGGAAGCAGGAGAGGATGGGCATGAGTTGAACAAAACTATTCCTTTAATTAAGCTTCTAGTCTCATTACCTTCTGTTCTGATCCTGTCTGATCTCAATAGCTTCACCAGGTCAAGCTGGGGTCAACAAATTACTCTCTGTCTTAGTTGGGGTTTTACTGCCGTGAAGAGACATCATGACCTAGGCAACTCTTATAAGGACAATATTTAATTGGGGCTGGCTTACAGGTTCACAGGTTCAGGCTATTATCATCAAGGTAGGGGCATGGCAGCGTCCAGGCAGGATGGTGTAGGCAAAGCTCAGAGTTGTACATCTTCATTTGAAGGCTGCTAGGAGAAGACTGGCTTCCAGGCAGCTGGGATGAGTATCTGAAAGCCCATGTCCACATGTGACACATTTATTTCAATAAGGCTACCCTGACTCCAACAAGGCCACACTTCCAAATAGTGTCATTCCCTGGGCCAAGCATCTTCAAACAACCACATTCTGTATCAGTGACATGGACTCTTGAGACAAAGGCCTCTAGTGATAATTCTGAAAATTTAGTTTCTTTAAAAACAAAACAAACAAACAAACAAACAAACAAAAACCACACATTTTCATTTTAATCCCAGGTGTAGGATATGGGGCTTCTGCAGATTATCCACAGCAGATTGTGTGGTATTTGGAATTCTGGGGACCTTTCAGAGGGTATATAAATGCTAGGTCCCTGAGAAGGTGGGTTGTTGGCTGTTATTGGCCACAGTTTGCCAAGTCATTATGTACAACAAGAAAAAGAAATTACATATCCTGATGATGAAGATCTACCTTGCCCCAAATCAGCAGGAAGTAGTCTAAGAATAATGTTGTCCCCTTTCCTTTCTATCTTTTTGTCTATCCTGTCTAGTGACAAGGATTGAAAGGGTGGAGAAGGGTGGAGAAGGGTGGAAGAAAGAAGAACTAACTCATAAAGCAGCCAAAGACAAGCTACAAAGACCCCTAGCACTAAGCAGGTGTGTGTTGCTTTAGGGGCCTTTCACCAAAGAGCATTAATAAGGCCACTGTCAGAATGTGCTTTGAGCTCTCTGAAGAACAGTGTGACAAAATGAAGGTGCTGTGGTTCAAGCTGATAAGCTATAACACAACTAGAATATTCCTGAGGACAAAACATCTTTTACAAAGTCACACAGGGTCTGGAGTCAACTGAGAGCAAATCCCAGCCTCCTCAGACATTGTGAAAAGGGAAACCATAATCAAGAGCCAACATTTAGAGTACTGTCTCTAGTAAACAAGTCTTCAATCATGGCTGGGGATATGGTTTCATTCTTAAGACTTTTATAGCTTATTTTAATCATGTAAACAGACTAGATCCTGGTAGGAACTGACTGTGAATGTCATATCAAATGGTTACATTGTCATGATAACACTTGGCTATACTGGGTTTCCAGAGACACCTCCTCAGAATGGAAGCCAATGCCACACCAGGCTACTGTAACTTGGTGCTAAACCTCATCAAGGAACACGAACATTTGGTAGCCCCCAGGTGCTTATTTAGAGGTCAGTAGCCTGTGAGCACATTCTTTGCATCCTGATGACCTTTAATCCGTTGCCTCTCCAACATCTGGGAATAAATTACCAAATAAGCATCCATCCTTCAATCCTCTTTTGTTCTTTCTCAGGGTGAACTGAATTTCGGTTCAGAAATTATCCTTGCCCATGACTGTCACTTGTCTTTGGAAACATAGTTAAGGAAAAAAGAGAATCCTTAGAGAAGAAAACAAAGGATAAATTGTGACTTCAAATCCCATGCCCCTTGCCTTTATTCCAGAGTAGCTCTATAAGGCACAGTGTACAGCTCAACAATAAGGCCTGTGAGAACACATATATTCTTTTATTTTATTGCTCCTGATCCATTTTGGTCATGCTTTCTTTGGTGTTGGGCCTGTTAGCCTGTGCATACAGTTACTAGATCCAAAAGGGAATCACATCAGAGAGAAGACTACTGGCTAACAGCTAAATCTTCAGTATGGGAATTTAGAACCTCCCAACTGACAGGCATCATGTACTCCTGTTCTGGAAATTACTTCTAGAAATCTGGAGACACAGAGGGGAAGATGAAAACAGACACACAGAACACTTTGCCTCTGCTGCCTCAACACTCTCTGTGTTCTCTCTGACCTCTGGCTACTAACTTCTAGCAGTCAGCTTCTAAAAGGTTCAGGTCTGTCTAAATGATTAAAAGACGCTGTAGAGGTCTTAAGAGTGAAACCATGCTCCTTGTAGTAAGTTACTAACAACCAGCATCCTGGGGTGAGGCTCCCATTGGTGCCATCCCACAGGTTAGCCTTGGTGGCTGGGGGTGGGGAGGGGAGAAGCTTCAGGAGTAGAGAGTCTTTAAAATCTGTCTATCCACTGTGGACTGGCACACTAGTTTGATTTCTGGATCTGCTCAGAGATCCAAAGGGTTACTTTAAAAATAAACACAACTGAGAACAGGAGGACAGATTTTATTATGCCACCTAAGTGTCTAGGTTTAACACACGCTCTGTCAAAAGCCCAGTGGAATTGAGTCAGTGAGAGAGGGGTGTACTCTATAAAGTTAGCTTTTGTTCTTCCAAAGTATTTCTTGTGAACATAAGTTTGCCTACAAAGCTACTTTTACATTCTAAAAAGTCCCCAATGTATGACCACCAGCTCCAGATGTGTTAATAGCGCTAACGTGGCTCACAACAGGCTACTTGAGTTATTGAATAAAATAACTCAACAGGCAGCTAAGCCTTCCGACCACACACTTTCACCTTTACATGCTCTGAATCAGCTTTCAATGGGCATTAAATTCTCCTCTTGTTTTCTTTCTCTGCAGCAGTAGCTGGAGTGGGGACATTTGAATAGCTGAGCTACTAAGTGCCCTTAAATATAGGCCTTTTAAGAAATCTGTGTGGATGTGAGTTCTATATAGAAGTAATGTCCAAGGGAGAGATTTGAAACATTGACATACTGAAATAAAAGGCAGGTGAATTGGCTTTAATTCTAGTCTATTATTTCTGACTAGCCCCACAGGATAGCGTTGGACAAATGTCTTTACTTTTCAAAGACTCAGGTTTGGCCACCACAAATTCTTCTCTCTAAGAGGAGATGTGGATAGGTACATCTGAGCATTGGCAATCCTTTGGGGCTAAGGAGAGGCAAATTTGCCACAGAGTTTGCACCTAGATGGTTGCTTCTAGAGGATTCTCTGATTCACAGTTTAAAAGGTAACCAACCATGAAGAATAAAACTGATATGAAATGATGCCTATGTTTCTGCTGCCACAACAATCCAGGAACCTAGGCCTCATGGTTCAGCATCTTAATGTTCACATCTGGACATTTTTACATAGCCCCATGTCATACTGAAGTTTACAGCCCTTTCCCGGGTGTTTCATGGTGAGTTATCTACTCGGTGTGACAGGAAAGGGATTAAAACTGTACCTCCTTACAAAAATCCCACCCCTGTCTTCTGCAAGTCCACATGACATGCCAGAAGGTGCAAAAGAGCGATGGCTCTGGGACAGTGTCCAAGAAACAGTGAAATTGAATCTCCTTTGCTCTTCCTCAAAGCCTCTGGCTGCTGAAGCCCATTTTCCATCCCTCTCAATAGCTGTCTGACTGATACATTAATAGATCCATGTTTTTCACAAGATGCTCACACACCACAAGCATTCAGGGAATTCCTAGATCGCTCTACATTTTTCCTAACTTAACATCATCTGCAAGGAAAACCACATGGCTTTGCCTTAGGATCGTTCATGTGACTTATTTTTGTATATATAGGTTTGGTTATAACTAAGATTATAGTGGGTTTTAATGACAGAAACAGGATCCCACTCTAGTAACTGCACTAAGGACACATAGAGAATGGATAAAATAAGGGTATTCATGTTAAACAAATATAGAAATACTTGCCCCAACAAAGGAAATAGTAAATAAGCAGTCATTCAATAAACTAGCTCTTTCCAGCATAATACCTGCACTACAGACAAACAAGACCTTCAGAACACTCACCTCCTCAAGGGTGCTCTTGATATTCAGTTAACAACACTTACCTTTTCTTCATTCAGATTTACGTGGAGGAAGCCCCTGTGCTGACTATAGAAGCGTCAAGTGAAGAAGCAGAAGCCCCTGAGGAGTTAAGGCATGTGTGTGTGGGGGGGGAGAATGCCAGAACGTTTGAAATTAAAGCAAGAAAAGGAAAAGAAGCATGCATTTGCCAAGTATTGAAGCTTTGCAAAAAAAAAAAAAATCTGCCTCCAAGTCATTTGATTCTATGTCTCTATGATTCTCTTAGAGTTTCTAAGGACCACCGCTTGGGAGGAGTGTGAATGGCATATGTGTTTCTCAGCAGAAACCAGGTTGCCAAAACTTCAGCCATGTATTTAACACCTCTGTGAAATGTCAATCACAGGTAGTCTTGAGAACATGATTCTTCCACATCTGCTTTTACTCACTCACGGGAGATGCTCTTCAAACGGGCCCAGCTACCTGTGGCACCATGCTACAGTGGTGGGGTTTTCCTGAAAGTGTGCAGAGTATTTGAAGGTGGTTAAGCTGACAGAGTCGCTCTGACTGGGAGTGTTGCTGAATGCTGAGGGGCTGAGAGATAGGAAGTTCGCTTAGCGTGCAGGAAGCACGAGTTGGGGGCTGGACACGTGAAACCAACCGAAAGAATGAAATCCAGGGTATGGATGAGTGAGTGGGATAACAACCATTGTGGCTGGGCCTGAAGACTCTCAAAAGCAACCCAAACAGACTCTAGAACTGACCCATGGTCTGAGACCTGGTCACACGATCCTCCTTCCTTCCCTCCCTGTCTCCACTCAGGGTCGCGCTTGCTTCCTCAACAGAAGCCTCTTACAGTCTCTCCTGGTGCCCTTCCGTTTTCTCCTGCAGCCATAACTTCTAGCACATTTAATCCCATCTTTTCCTTTGCTTCTTCAATGGTTTGGATTGGTACATATAGGAATACTACAGTGCACTGTAGGTATATGCAGTTATATGTTTACCTATATATATTCTATGTACACACAAAGTATGTATTTAAAGTAAACTATAATATAATACTGGACACCTGGGCTTTGTCATTCGGCTGCTGCTGGTCCAGCCTCTTAGTCTAGCCACTGCTGTAGTATGGAGGGCAATGTAGGTCTTACCATCTTTGCCCTGTTCCAGCTTGTAATGCCCATATGAACTGGGAGTCTAGCAGTGTGAAGTCATCATAGATTAGTGGAGAATGGGAGTCCATAGATGAAGAATTCTGTCCCATCATTCCCTAGGAAGCACTGAGATACACGTCAAAGCAGCTTCAGAAGGTCCTGATGATCCAGCAGTTGTTGTGTGCACCACCGGCCAACTCATCACCTATGTGCTTATGTCCCCTCCTTGACTTTCCTCCCTTCCCCCCAGCTTGGCTTTGCTTCTCCTTTTGGATACATACTGCTCCAAGGTGGCTTTGAACTCTTAATTCTCCTGCATCCTCAGTGCTGGGATTACAGCACTCACCGCCATACCTAGCTCTCCATCCCCACTTCAACATCCCAGCCCATCATCACCTCTGCTTCTCAGGATGCCAAGTAAACTATCTTCGCTATGATTTTTTTTCAAGAAAACCAATAACTGAGATCTTCCTAAGCTAACTCCTTGGTGAAACTGCATACAAAAAAAATGAGTATGCAAATATTTAGACAAAATGTTTAACATAATAAAGTCAACTTATATATCACTTGAAACTTGGAACCTCATTTTAGAGAATGCGTTTATGGAATATACTGGGGTAATTTGGTTCAGACTCTACTCTCTGGACAAAATAAAATGAAATCAGTGTTATTACACCATTGAGTGAAGACGTCTAGTAAGATCAGATTTTCTTGCTTCTGTGTGCTTTGTGCCCACCCAGCAATGATGTGCCCTCTCTGTCAGCTCTACTTAGCTTAATATAACTTTGGTAAAGATGTTTTAAAGCTTATGTTTGCAATCATTCCATTCCAGTTTTATTTCCTGGAAGCATTTTCTCAGGTGATAAAACTCACGAAGCAGGAACTCAGGGTGGTAGTCAGAATTCTAAAGATGTCCCCCAAACTTAATATTCCTTGGTTGTAGTATCAAAAAAACTTAAGAATCGTGAAGGAGATTTACAAATGCAATTAATATTACTAACCGGCTGACATGAAAATGGAGCAGATGTTCTGAAATGATCAGAATGGGCCCAGTATAACCCCATGAGCTCTTTAACAGAAGAAGAGACAGATAGGGATGGCAGATGGGAGCATGGAGGAGAGCAGGAGGATCCATCTGAGGAGATCTATGTGTGAGAAAGACTCAGCCCTCTCTTGACTCCAGAGATGGGGGTAAGGTGAGGCAGGAGAACTTGGGGGAACTTCTAGAAGCTGAGAACAAATTTCTGGCCACCCAGCAGTAAGGAAGGGAGTGGGGCTCAGCTGAGCAATCCCATCAGAACTGAGTCCTGCTAACAACATAAATGATCTCAGGAGATTATCTTCCAGAGCCACCAGGTAAAAGCTCAAATTGGCCAATATCTTGAGATTTTTGTCTATACGATAGGGCAAAGAGACTGCCCAGTGATACTGGGTGATAACATATGTGTGTATGTTACATGTGTGCAAACAAATGAATGCAGGTATGTATACATGTGTGTACACATGCATTTGGAAGCTAGAGATGTCTCCTTGATTGCTCTCCACCTTATTTTGAGATTCATTTATTTTGTGTGTATGGGTGTTTTGCCTACATCTATGTTATACACCACATGTGTGCTTGGTACCAGCAGAAATCAGAAAAGGACATTGAATCCTCTGGAACTGGAGTTATGGATGGTTGGGAGCCATCATGTGGGTTCTGGGAACCAAATTTATGGTTCTCTGCAAGAGCAGCTCATGCTGTTAACCACTGAGCTGTCTCCTCATCCCACATTTTAGTTTTATTATGGAAGTCACAGAATCAATTTCATTCAATATGACCACACATTTTTGATCAAGTTATGATGTGTTGTAAGAATGTGCATTGGAGTTTTCCATTGAAAATGGAAGTGTTTACATACAGCAGGATTTTTTTTTTTAAATGTCCTTCACAGTCACGAATCATAGCTCTATGGTTTTCGTTAAGGACAAGTGGCATACACTGGAACTTTTTGCAGCCATAAAGAAAAACTAATTTGGAAGAAAATAGAGATGGAAATAATCATGTTAAGGGGTGGGGGAACAGTCTTGGAAAGGCAGATAGTGCATGTGTTCACACAGAATATACACATGTAGGTAAAAGTGTATATGAGTATATTTGTGTGCATGTATTTAATGAAACTCTAAAGGGGATCATAAGAGAAGAATAAGAAATTTTAAGAGGCTAGGGTATAGAGAGTAATGGAATGTATGTGACATTAAATCAAAAAGGGGGGGACAAGGAGAAAATCTTGGAGAAAGAAGGGAAATAGCCAGCAGTGGCAAAGGGGACAAGGAGGGCAATGTAGTAGGAGGAGGATGAGTTAGGATAAAACCTAATGACACATGTGTATAATGAAACACATTCTCATGTGATAACATAAAAAAGTGGTGTGTGTGTGTGTGTGTGTGTGTGTGTGTGTGTGTGTCTGTGTGTGTTCTTCAGCCCTTGAGAACTGAAAGCTATAGAAACTACCCTCATGATGTTGACCAAACACATCTTAATAAGGAGCCTTTTGGAGGGCTATTATGAGGTTTCCATATGTGGTAGGAGTCTAAAGTAGCATGATAGTGGCAAAAATCAAGCTATCTGCAAGACCACAAGGTTAACCCTTCAGCAGGACTAAGCTGGTAGTCCAGCATCCTTGCATCACTCCCCATGCAGTCAGGTCCTAGTGGTCTTTCTTGTCTCACTGGCTACATATTCTCCGTCTTAGGACAGAAGGAGAAAACTTGTGGACTTTCCACTCCCAACCACCTTTGATTTGAGAAACAGTATGGGTAATTGTTCTTCTAATATAGCTACACATAGTGAAGCCTACCGAAAGAAGTATTTAAAGGGGGAGGAGTAAATAAAGGAAGTTCATATGACCACCAGTCAAGGATTGGCACATGTCCACAGCAGAGGGGATGTTCACTCTTTCACTGAGACCATTCCTAGGATGTTTAGGCATGGTAGCTGATGGTAAAAGCCACGTCCCTAGAGGACTTAGGGATGTGTGACACAGAACTTTATACATCTATCAAAGAAGCTACTAAAAGGCTCCACACGACTAATCAAAGTAGATGTCCAACATGGAATCACCTCCTTTTACAAGGGAATTCCCTAAGCTTCATTCATAACACATAGCAAAATACAAGGCTACTGTAGTTTGGCCCCTTATAGCATACTTACTTTGCAGACATCTACAGACTATGTTTTACTTTCAGAGAAATGATAGATTGTTTCTGAGTTGCCAGCGACGTTGTCTCCTGTCTCAGGAACCACTTTCTACCACGGATGGTACCATGGTAGCCATTGAAAGGAACTATTTCAGGCCTAAAAATACATGGACTTACAGCCTATGGACATTATTAGGGAGTTCTTTTCTCAATGAGAGAAACCTCTAAAATCAATTTTTAGGTACCTGCAACAGTAGGTGCCTGCCAGAAACCTGCCTAAAAACAAGTTTCCCCATGACAGAAGCTTAACCTGTGTGTAAGAATTAGCCCCTTTGTAAATTCACTGGGAAGCAGCCAACTTAATGTTGAACAATTGCATTCTGTGGGCCCAAAGGCTGAAATAATCTAAGCAAAAAGTCTTGAGGTAGGGGAAGTGCCTGGAGTTGGCAGCGAACAATGATAGCAAGTCCCTAGAACATCTTTCTGTTTGATAGGGGAAGGACCTCGCTGTCAAGTTTGTGTCTGAGTGTTGAAGTAGATAGAAATGTACACTTTCAACTTGTATTCTCAGTTTATTATGTCTGTCTCACCAAATTGAATACAGCCCTCACAAGCACCCTGTCTCATGTGTCTTTCTATTTCAATTACCACTCTATGGTAGGTACTTAATAAATGCTTGTTTGGAAACCACTACAGAAAACCACAGCCAATCAAAATGCAGAGTTATAGAGCCTAGTCTCAGCGGATACATCTACAAAACACTCCTGTATTTATGGCTTGGGAAACAGTGGGGCAGGGGGAGAGGGCAGGAAGATTGTAAGAGACAGAAAGATGAGGAAGTTTGCTGTGAGACTGTGTCTTCTAATAATACCAGAAGTTATTCCTGTTAATTCTCAACAACATGGTCACTCAGACATGAGCTGAAAGAAAAACACCAGTGAACAGGGATGCTGGGTGTGGGAATTGCATGAGAACGCAACCCTACACATGTATTTATACATATTGCACAATATATTCCTAAATGTAACATATACGTATGCAATAATATATGTATGCAACAGCAACTGCTGAAAACTACCCTCATAAATTTGAATGAGGGTAGGGACGAGTATAAGGAGGGTCTTGAGGAAGGAAAGGGAAGGAAGAAGCCCTGAAGTTAAAGCAGTTTCAAAAATAAACAAAAAAAATCTGTATCTTGGGAAAATGAAATGCTTGTTTGGCAAATGAAGAGGAAATAGGAACCATTGCAAACATTGGCTGATCACTGTTCCCCTTTCCCATCGTTTAGTCCAATAAAACTAGTAGCTGTCAAAAAAGTATCAAACATCATGCCAAGGTCTAAGGGGACAGAGGAAGAACATTGCTCATGGTTTTCCACATTCTCTTAGTGAAGGGAGTCACTGGCTAAATAATTGCAGGGTCAATTCAAAATGACAGTGTGGGTGTGCACTATTCCAGGAGGTGTTTTGCCATGGCATAACACCTAGCTAGGACAGATCTGGGAGGACATTTTTGAAAATGCTCCTGAAGAAGCAGTGTTTGAGTTGATGTCCAAAGAAAGGAAAGGAATTAGCTCTGTTCAAAGAAAACAGGAGTAACAACAGTCCTCAAAGAAGGAACATCATTGTGCGGGATCCATAGCCACACAGGTATGAGCCAGACACAGAGAGGAGGCCTGTGTAGCTGGCGTTGAGAAGAAAGAGCAGATTGCAACATGGAGACCATGACAGTTTTCCGGGTTTTTATGCAGACATAATGGGTGATGGTACAGCAGATGTCTTGTTATTAGGAACCTGTAGACACTGGGTCAAATGGCAATGTGCTGAAGAAGGGCAGACACTGTGGAGCAACAGTTCTCAAACTGTGGGGTCATAACCCCTTTGGCAAACTTCTATCTCCAAAAATATTTACATTATGATTCACAACCATAGTGAAGTGGCAACAAAAAATTGTGGGTTGGGGTTATCAGAACATGAGGAATTGTATTAAATGGTCACAGTATTAGAAAGGTTGAGAACCACTGCAGTAGAGACTAGTTAATGATGTCCTGGGATCAATACCAAGCTTTGTCACTTCTGGGACGGTTGATTTTAATTGTCAACTTGACACAATCTAGAATCATGTAAGAAGTATCTCAATGAGGCTTTGTCTACACTGGGTGGGCCTGTGGGCATGTCTATAGGAGCTTGTCTTCATAAAGTTAATTGAAGTTAGAAGACCCAGTTCACTGTGGGCAGTACCATTCCCTAGGCTTGGGATCTTGAACTGTATAAATATAAAGGAATAAAGATAAGTTCAAGCTCAAGTAAGCATGTATGCACCCATTTCTCTCTGCTCTTGACTGTGAATGCGATGTGACTAGCTATTTGAAGTTCCTGCCTTGACTTTCCCAACCTGATGAACTGTAGCCTGGAATTTTAAGCTGAAATGAATCCTTTTTCTCCTAAATTGGTTTTGTCAGGATATTTTATCATAAAAATAGAAATGAAACAAGAATATGCCTCAGACAGAATTCTTCCTACACAAGAAAAGCAAACCCCTATTTAGTTCAGCAACTCTTAGTCAAGCTTTCTCCTACCTACGCCAAACACATTTCTGTCTATCACAAATCTCTTGAAACAAAAGGTTCACTGATATTCAACAAGAATCTCTCTGACATCCTTATTGGTAAAATGCTTTAAGAGTTGTTTTATTATATAAAGGATTACTATGGGAATTTGAGATAGATAGGCCAATTTCCACCAAAACAAAGGATAATAGACTCAATATCCCTGGCTATGGGAAGTCTGATGCGCAGACCAGAATGCCTAACAGAGTCCATCAAACTATCATGGCTTGACAGCTGGAACACTTCCCACCCATACTACACCTTGTTTCTTACAGCTACAGATGTTTACAGGTATGTTAAGTTCATTAATAAGAGTGGAAAATGGCTGTCTGAAAATGTAGCAATGGATCACTTGTCAGATCTCTGAGACCATTTGCTGACCCGCATTCAGCTTGCTTGATTCATCTCCTCAAGATAAAAATGCTTAATAATTTATGACTGCAGGTTTTACTTCTTGCCCTTGTGCTGTCAGACCTGTGTTAGTTACCTCCTGGGGAAGTGTGTCCAGTTGGCGCAGAGTACTGTTAAGTCAGCGATGCCTTGCTATCACTGTGGAACAAAAGTGCTTCCTGTTCGTGATACAAATCACCCCATATCATTATTTGTCAGCCTGTTACAAAGCAACTGACAGGTTCCAAATTCCTGTTGTAAAAGACAACCCTCTCCTGCCTTGTCCAGCACTTCGAGTTTACAGCCGAACTGCAAATGCCATCCCAACGGTATTAGGTGGCTCTTTTCCTTTTTCTATGTTCATGACAAGAAACAAGAAAATGAAAAGTTGTGTGAAGTTGAGAAAATTGCAGAAACCTGGCAGGGGATGACTTTCACCTGGGCAATTTGTCAGTTCCAGAGGGATGTCTGAAGTGAGTTTTTAAGAATAAGAGGCATCCGGTTCTCATTCCAACTGGTTTGCCTGGTAATAATTATTGCAATATGGAACAAGATCCCCAGCCTTGCATTGCACCTGTGCAGGCTCAATAGCTACAGCTGGCCTTCAGTATTAGTTAACACTGAAGACAAAAGTCAAAATGGTCTTTATTATTCCAATACATTATCTTCCTAACTGTAGACATTGCCTTCTTCCACATTCAGCCTGCCAAGGCTGTGCTCACACATGTATTCCTGTGGCCTCATGGGGAAGAGGTTGGGTGCCTTTTGGACCTTCATTTTCAGGTTTCCTTTCTCTAGGGCTGAGTTAGCTAGATTGGTAGTAGCCTGAAGTGGCACAAACCACTCAGATGATAGGACTCGTCTGTCATTCAAATCACCCGGTAGACACGTGCTTCCAACTTCTGAAGTCTCACTTTAGTCTGGTCCCACTGGATCTGTGGGAATCTATAGATTAAGATAATACAAGCGAAAGATTAACTTTCTTTCAAGTGTGGATTTGGAAAGAATATGGGGTCAAGACCTCGAGACTTTAATCCTTTAGTCACCCATTTACAGACCTCTTTAAGCCTCTTAATTGTTGTGCCCTGTGCATAGAAAAAAATAACTTGAGACTGCCCTTCCTTCTATCACTGCTCTAGGGATTAACACATGTTGGAGAAATCCCTCTGCACATGTGAAATGCTGTGTGTATAATATCCACTGTCAAGAGCAGACATCACTAAAGATATCCTGAGTATCTTGAGCCTGCTGACTCCTATGCAAACTCAGGCAAGCAAGTACACACACACACAAACACAAACCTACATGTACAAACCTAAACACATACATGCACAGACACACACACACATATACGCTTACACACAAATACACATGTACACACAAGTACACATACACACACATACTTACACATGTGCACACATGCACACATATGCACACATGTATATACATGCACGTGTACCACACACATACATACACACACAGTGGGTACTAAAGAATTTATCGATGTTGGTTCAAATATACTCAGTATAGGCTTACCTGATAGTTATAACAAACATTGTTTGAACTCCTGAGGTCCTTTCTAGACCTATCAGCCTATAATTTTCTGTTGAATTCTAAAGCAGTGAACATAGAGTGAGGGCCATATGTAAATGCTCCCCTGGCAGTAAAGACAGGGTCTATCAGTTTTTCTGAGCTCTGGCTTTATTTATAACGTGTGCTAGCATCAACCATTTCACAAATACTATCTCCCAGAACTGCTGTGCTATGCAAAACCAACAAAGGAACTCTGGGAGAATCAGTGGCTGGTATAATACACAGCACAGTGCTGAGGGTAACAAAATAGTTGTGTAATTATTCCCGGCATGACATGTCGAGGCAAAGAAACTTTAGCTTCTTTTAAACAGTGTCTGTCAATTTCCCCGTATCGGTGCAGGAATCAGCGGCATGCACAATTTTACCCATCAGTGTGTCGCCCAATTATTTGAAAAGGGTGAACACTTTTGCCTCTTCCCAACATGATGGACATAACCTTTAAATATTGGCAATGGCTGGGATGTTTCATGTTATAAATTTCCCAAACATATTTGTGAGTTTTCACTTGCCATCAACTTCACATTCTGTTCAAATTAGAAAGTAGTAACAGTGCTTTGCTTCTCTCTCTTAAGATCCAAATTTATAGACACAAAGATGCTTAGCTGAGCTAAAATGGCCATGTAAATGCTAATAGAGATTGTGGACTCTGCTTTGGGCATTATCTTATTGTATCCTAGGTACTTTATGTGTAGAATAGTCTGAAGACACATTAGGGTTGTACATAGACTCTTTTGACCCTGTCTGTGCACATTACATAACATATTATTCTCATTCAAACCTCAGACCTAGTCACATAGAAAAGAATGCAATTATTTGGCTCCATGTTGACTACAAAGAGTTACTAATTTTCACCAGATAAGCTACTAGATTCTTAAAATATAAATTTGTATAACAAAAATTACACCTGTCTATTTACAGGTGACATGCAACTTGAATAGGCATTTATACATTCTGAGTCCATATACAAATGAAATTTATAAATGACTTCCCAACAATAATGCCCACTGGTAACTTGCTCTCTTGTTCTCTCCCTCCCTCCCTCTCTGTTACCTCCCCTCATAGAAACACTGAGAAATTGTCTCTACTTGTCACCAGTATATAGTGTCATCTGTAATACTAGATGAGTGTTTGTTGAATTGATTTGATCACCTAATAAATTCCCTTTCTTACTTGGAGATAACTATAGTTGGTATACAGAAGGCTGGAGATACACACACACACACACACACACACACACACACACACACACATATATACATGTTCTATATATATATACATGTTCTAGAAAACTAAGGGTGGACATGTGACCTACACTTGGTTAGTCTGACAGTTCACCTAGAAGTTCTGTTAGAGTTATGAAGAGATGAGGACAGCTTAATGACCAGCATGTGGGACAATCCACAAGCAACCCAGATGATGTTCCAAAGCAGCAATGTCCGCGGCATCATGAGGCAAGAGGGGCACCCTGAGAAGACTGCTGGGGGACTTGCAATCAAACTGGTTCTATAGTGTAACCAATCGTTCCTTCAAAGGAAGTTTTTTTTCAACATGAGGGGAGTTGTTTACAAACAATTTACAATACCAATGCTCCAAGTCATGAATTAAAATAGAGGCCCCTCATCCTCACAGTTGAAGAAGCTTGTTCTATGTTATCCTGGATTTGATTTCACCTATCTCCTCTCCATTTCCTGTTCTGCAGTCATCTAGACCAAGTCAGCACACTTCTTTCCCCAAAGCAGGTACTTCCATTTAAATCAATTTTCTTGCTTATAAAAGCTTATCTATTGTTCTAATCCATGTTAATTAAAGAGTCTAATGTCTACTGTGTTTATAGACACCAGAGGCTAGAAATTCCTTCATATGTCTACTCCCCCCAACAAGACTTACCTGGTTATCCCAAACCCATGGAAAGAAATTTGTCCTTGATATTTTGTCTTTTGATAGCATTGTTCTTATGTCAAATATTAATATTCCCCAGTGGAAGAAAAGTAGTCACTTCTGTTGGCATTTACCCCCTCTTGGATTATGTGCCCCTGCAATGATAGACATTACATATCATTTGTTTGGTAATAGTAACATTTTCTAGTAGTGGTCAGGCGTGCTGAGAAACAGTGTGACACACACAATGCATAGCTTACCAACATGGATATTATAGCTTTCAGATATACAAATTCTCTCACTGCTTGACTTAAAGCAATGTATTATCTCAAATTATATTCTATGATATTCACCTTAACAAAGAAACAATGTATTAAAAAGTTGAAAATTTAACAACTAGGTATTTAGGTGTTAAGTAAATTCATCATATTATCTAGTTTTACCTAACTGAATGTTTCAGCTGTTTTTATAGACAGCCAGTACTGTTATGTAGAGTAAAACAGCCAGTCAATGTGAATAAAAAAAAATATCGTCCTAATGGCAGATATTTCCAATATAAGTTTGTTTCTAGCCAGAAAGACTCACATATTCTTCGGTGTTTACAAAGTATTAAGAAAGAGTGAGGTGAAGCTGGAGAGAGGGCTCAAGTGGTTTAAGTACACAGACTGTTCTTGCAGAGGACCTGAATTTGGTTCCCAGCCCCCACGGGGAAATTCACAATTGTACATAATTCCCGTTTATGGGGATACCATGCCTCTTCTGACCTCTGACCTCTGCAGGCTCCTTGATGAAGGTGGTGCATATATATGTGCATATATATATATATATATATATATATATGGGCACACAAGCATATACATAAAACTAACTAGCTTACTAGTATAAACAAGAAAATGAGGAGTTAGGAAAATGAAAGAAATTTAAATGAGAAAGTCAATGATCCTTATTCACCTAGTTTAATTCTCAGAGAAAAAAAGGTTTGAAGAGAGCATAGCTTTGTGACATTAATAACTGGCATACAGAAGATAGCATTTTAGACAGCAAAGAAGAGATAGAAGAGAACCATATGCTTAGGAAGGCCTTTATGAGGGCATCAGTATGGCCCGTTTGGGAAAATATTACCATATGCATAATGCATTTGCAGAAGGTTTTGAGGAAAACATTTTTCTCGTGGGTTTATTATTTTGTTCAATAAAAGAAAGCCAGGTCCTTTTTTTTCTGCAAATTTTCTATCTCCCATGAATGCATTTGGAATGTAGTAATAAAATAAATGCATTTGGGCACCTTAGATGCAAGCAGTTGTGGGTGGATTTTTGACATTTTTTTCTTTTATTGTTGAGATTATAATGTAATTAAATTGTTTCTTCCCTCTCCTCCCTCCA
>JADRCD010216745.1:0-25339 GCA_019843815.1 Montemys delectorum
ACACACACACACACACACACACACACACACACACACACACGAAGATTACTCTTATGTGCAGACACTGATACACTGATGTGGATCTGCCTGCATGATGGCCAAGTGTTCAGTGATGAGCAGGCAGGTATCGTGTCCAGCATGAACCCCCTCCATACAAGGCTGGAGGCTCTGTTTTTGTGCAAGGCTCATTCCCAGCCCTCAGAATCGTGGGTGAATCTGAGGGCTTGTTCATTCCTGAAGTTCTCCATTCAGTATTTTTGGCGGCACAATTTCACTGAGTAACTGAAATCAGTAAAAGCTGAGAAAAACCAACTTCACTGAAAGGTTTTTTTTTCTTTATTATTAGTGGAGGGTGTGCATGGCTGTCATGGAGGGGTCAGAGGACAATTTTGTGGAGTCTGGTCGCCTGCCATCTTTATGTGGGTTCTGGGGACTGCACTCAGGCCGCCAAGGTAGTGCAACTCAAGCATTTTCTATTAGTCAGTGGGAGGGTCTGCAAGATGGCTGCTATCTTCCCTTGTTCAGAAATGGTTAAGGTAAGGTACAAAGAGGCAGGGGACTTTCTCGGGCTGTAGATCTGAGTCTTGACTAGACCATTCCAATTCCACAGCCCTGATAATCTGGCTACCACATGCCGTAGGAATTTGCAGAGAATTAAAATGTGATTAAATGCCATTAGTAGCGCCAGGTGGGACATTATTTACCTTTGCCAAGGTGCAGACAGGGTCTTTCAGTGATGCCTCAAAATCAGTCCGAATGTCTGTTGTCACTCTTCTGCTGAAATGGAGACATGACGTCGTGTCACCCTTTGTATATATTACAGCTGTAGGAATTCCTACGGTCTGTATTACCAGGCACAAGGGCACGCTCTTGGCATTGCTCTTGCCATCTGATTAGCTAGGAAGTGCTCCTGAGGGGACACTCAGAGTGACTTTCCCTGAAATAATAATAATAATAATAATAATAATAATAATAATAATAATAAGTTGGTGTTGGGAGAGCCTAAGCCCTGAGTCAGCAGTCGTAGCATTCAGCTTTTGTGGATGCCGGTAAGGCCGCCACGTTCCCCCGTCAGCCGTCAGCATGAGTGGAAAGACTTCCTAAGAGCACTTGGCATCAATGGAGCAAGTAATGAACATTCGGGTGGGGCTTTAGGAAAATCGGGGTTTAGGTTGTTTTCATACATTGAAGAACTAATAACTGAAGCGGGTCTTGTGCCCCGGGCTGATGTCAAAGGCTGTCCTGAAACTTCTGATACTCCTGCCTCTCCTTCAAAGCGCTGCAATTTACAGATGTACACTATCCATCTCTGGCATTAAGAAATGCTTCTTAGCTGGGCGTAGTGGCGCACGCCTTTAATACAGCACTTGGGAGGCAGAGGCAGGCAGATTTCTGAGTTCAAGGCCAGCCTGGTCTACAGAGTGAGCTCCAGGACAGCCAGGGCTATACAGAGAAACCCTGTCTTGAAAAACAAACAAAAAAAAAAAAAAAAGAAAGAAAGAAAAAGAAATGCTTCTTAAAGTTCACAGAAATGCTTTTCCTTTTCCACTGTCCATCACTTCATCTGCGGATATGCCCCAACACCGGGTGTGGTAGTACACAGCAGTAATCCCACAGTCTCAGCACTAGAGAGGCAGGAGGTTCTGAACTCTAAGAGTTGAGAGGTAGCCTTGGCTTAATATAAGGTCCAAGCCAGCATGCTCTACATAACCAAGATCCCGTCTCTAAAATGAATAGGACAACTTGTCATTAAATCCTCCAGCCCAGAGCTGTAGTTTGGTCACCACTAACTTCCGTGCTGCTGGCCGACCATGCCCCCGTTGCAATCCCCGATACTGCAAAGCAGTAGCAATGAGACTGTCTCCTTCTGCCCTGCATCCCTGGACACTTTTGATTTGTCCTAGTCCTTAGTCCCTTATTCTGTTTTCAAGATGCCGAAGATACTGGGCGGTGGTGGCGCACGCCTTTAATCCCAGCACTTGGGCGGCAGAGGCAGGCAGATTTCTGAGTTCGAGGCCAGCCTAGTCTACAGAGTGAGTTCCAGGACGACCAGCGCTACACAGAGAAACCCTGTCTCGAAAAACCAAAAAAAAAAAAAAAAAAAAAAAAAAAGATGCCGAAGATACCCAAGCCCAGGGTATTACTGTAGAATAGAGTGCCCAGTATTAGACAGACAGAGTACAGGGAGATGCTGATGTGCAGCATTAAAATGAAATCATCTGCTTTAAGATTCACTATATATGTTGCCCACACTAACCTTAAATTCCTGGGCTCAAACCATTCATATTCTCAGCTAGCTGGGACTACAGGCACGCGCCACCCACACTTCATCCACCCTAAAATAAGATTTTTTTTTTTAACATTTTTAAACAGGGAGGTAAGCAAGCATAGAAATGCATGAGCGTGTGCATGTGAACAAGAGCTGCATTTAGACTGTTGTCCGAAGACTGAGAGTGTATATGGCTGTAGCTTTAAAGGGGAACAGTTATTAATGACACCACTCCCGGGTCACTGCCCGGTTCCAAGGCCAGTAGCAAGAGGAGTTGAAAGGAGTCAGGCGGGGTGGAGTCTAATGGGAGCCCTGCTCTGTTAACTTCAGCACACCAGTCATCCCCTTTGGGGCTCAGTTTCTTATCTGCCTAATGAAGGGTTTGCGTATTTGATCTCTAAGGTTTCTTCAGTTCGAGGAATCTGTGACTCAGCTGAAGATATGCAAGGTTGCCCGAGTGCAGAGGCTAGGGTGGCACCCTACCCAGACTGCTAGGCAGGCTTAATCTGGTGATCCAAAAGAATCTGTGTTGAGCATATCCAGAGTGGGCCTCGCCACTCCTAAATTTCCGTGGTTTACAAGCCTTACAGCTATAGAGCGAGCCAGTAGTGAAGCCCAGCACCGAGTACTTGACGGTAATTCATTTAGACACGTCAGCAGGTCCATCCAGTCTCCCCGCCTCATTTTGTCTGTCTGTCTTTTCTATTAGTTCTCTTACATGGGGAATTCCCATTGTTGGTGAAAGAATGGAAGGGGAAATGAAAGACTTTAAGTGACAAATCTTCTGAGTAAAGAAAAAATGCTAAAATTACCATGTAAAAACATTTGACAAAAGCAAACTGAAAATAAATCATATCTGAATGTAGTCCATCTGTACATGTGTGTGTCTGTGCATGTGTGCACCTATGCTTGTGTGCGCCTATGGTTGTGTGCACATGTGGTGGTGCACACCTATGATGCCAACATTTAGGAGACAAATGCAGGAGAATGGCTGATTCCTTCAAAAAAGAAGCCAGGCCTAGAGGCCCAAGCCTTTAATCCCAGCACCCAGGAACTGGAGCCAGGTAGTTCCTTTGTGAGTTCTAGGCTAGCCCGGAGCGATGGCTCAGTGGTTAGGAGGAGGGCACTGTTCTTACAGAGGACTGAGTTTTCTAGCTCCAGCCTCCATACATCCACAGACTCTGCACACACAGACACAGAATTTAAAAAAAAAAAAAAATAGGCTCAGCAAGGTGGCGCCCTGAGGAGGCAGAGGCAGAGGCAGAGGCAGAGGCAGACAGATCTCTGTGAGTTTGACGTCAGTCTGGTCTACAAAGCGAGTTCCAGGACAGCCTGGGCTACATAGAGAGACCCTGTTTTAGTCTCCAACCCCATTTTTTTTTAATTTTAAAAAAACTGAATGTATATTTAAATCATGAGTTCAGGAGTACAGAGCATAGAGAAGATAGATGCAGAAGGATGGCTGACAGTTTGAGGCCAGCCATCATACATATTGAAGACACTGACACTATCGAAATAAAATAGAATAAAATAAAATAAAAGGTACTCCTAGAACTCAGGAAGTGCTGGCAAGGGATCTAACTAGTTCCAGAACAGCCAGTGCTACATAGTAAGACCTTGGAAGGAAGGAAGGAAGGAAGGAAGGAAGGAAGGAAGGAAGGAAGGAAGGAAAGCAAGCTGAGTGTGGTGTTTATGCCTTTGGATTCCAGCATTTGGAAGATAGAGACAGGAAAATCAGGAGTTAAAAGTCATGTTTGACTACTATGGTAAGTTCTAGACCAGCCTGGGCTCCATGAGAACAGCTAGATACATAGATAGATAGACAGATAGAGATAGAGCCTAGCAACAAATGAGCCACCTTGCTCTGCCTTCCTGTGGCCGTAGCCTAGCGGGTGTGACTGCAGTCATACGTGATTCCGTTGTCTAAAGTATCAGCTTTCTATAGAAGAAGGGAAGGAAAAGAGAAGATAGCCTGCTTCCATTTTCAGTTCCCTTCTCCAAGAGAGAAACGGGCTCTGGGGGAGTAGCTCCGTGGAATGAGCTGCTGTCTCTCCTGCCCAGTCTCCTCCTGTTGCCCTGGAAGTAAGTGTCCTTGGCTTGGATGTCCTGCCATCCCACCCACAGGGAAAGGTCAGGTGCCTTCCAAGCCCCCCTTTCTCAAAGTAAAGCCTTCCTTGACTCAGGTACTCGTTTTCTGCTCCACTTTTCTTCTCCATGAAACATTTGGAGCTTCTGTCTTAGAAAAGTTTCATTTCAGCCAGGCGGTAGTGGCGCACACCTTTAATCCCAGCACTCAGGAGGCAGAGGCAGGGGGATTTCAGAGTTCTAGACAGCATGAGTTCCAAAGAAACCCTGACGTAGAAAACAAAGAGAAGGAATGTCTCGTTCCCTCAGTAGCAGGTCCTTGAAGGACTGCTCCCGTTCTATCTATGGCTCACCCTCAGGGCCAGCAGATCCCGTCTCTGTGCCCATCAAGTAGCCAAGAACTTACCATGAGACTCTGTAACGGTTCGATTCCTCTCACTGGCTTTTACCTTTGGTGATAATTTGACAGTTTGTATAACTTCATTATTTACTGTCTGTCTGTCTATCTATCTATCTATCTATCTATCTATTTTGGCTTGGGTTTTTTTTTGTTGTTTGTTTGTTTTTGGTTTTGGTTTTGGTTTTTTTTTTTTGGTTTTTTTGAGACAGTGTTTCTCTGTGTTGCCCTGGCTGTCCTGGAACTCACCCTGTAGACCAGTATCTATCTATTTTGTACATGAATATGTGTGGCATTCAAGTGACATGGCACACATATGGAGCTTCCAGGGATCCCATTCAGGTCATCATGAAGTCACCTCAATGGCACCTATGACCATTGATGTAAATGAACTCGTTCCCTCTCTGAGACGGTCTTCTTTCTTCACGTATGTAGGAGGTTTGCCTCCTTGTTTCTCTGGGGCCTTTGTTCTTTCTCAGGCCCTTTGGCTTCCACTCCCTTAAATGTAGGCATTTGCCAGCCTTTGGCCTGCCCTTTTTATAATCTGTCTGTGTCTTTATCTCTCTTCCTGGTTTTATGTAATACCACCGCAGCAGCCAATCTCTGTGTCCCTTTGAGTGGCACCACGTTCTTCCTAACCAACAAGGCGTGCAACGTGCAACCTTGAGATAAGTGGCTTCAAGTCAAGGTACAAGTAAATGCCTCATTGGTACGGGAACCTAAGAAATCAATTCCATAGAGAAAGGCACAGAGACTGTGCCTCCTTCTAAAACTGGTGCACTTACAACTATACTGTGGAGTTTGCCCTTTCCTATCTCTCTCATGATCACCCCTGTTTTTAAAAAGGGGGGAAGGGCTAGACGTCAGGTGGTACATGGCTCAAATCCTAGCACTGAGGAGGCAGATCTCTGTGCATTTGAAGCTAGCCTGGTCTACACCATAAGTTCCAGGACACCCAAGGCTACACAATAAGACCCTGTTTTAAAAACAAACAAACAAACAAACAAACAAAAACAAAAAACAAAAACTGGGGAGGTGGGGGATAGAACACCTGGGGAGCACACACAAGACCATGGGTTCAACCTCAAGCACAAAACAAACAAACAAAAAACCGCATCCCTGGATACCACAGGCATAAAGAAGCAGTGCTGTGTGTGTGTGTGTGTGTGTGTGTGTGTGTGTGTGTGTGTGTGTGCGTGCACGTGTCTCTACGTGACAAGCTCCTGGGGGCCCTCTGCCTCATCCAGCCATCTTATCCTAGGACTCAGAGAGTGTCATGGGAAGGTTTCATTGCAGTGTTTGTTAGAACTGAAAAACAAAATCTGGACAGGATCTACCAGTAATCTAGCATTGGGCAGCTGGGGCAAGAGGATTACAAGTTTGAGTCATATAGAGTTCCTGGCCCGTCTGAGCTAAATAGCTAGATTCCGTCTCAAAAAGTTAAAGATAAAAACATTCTTTTTTTGACATTTGGCCAAGGCGATTGGTTTGCCATGCAGTCTGTCAAACAGTCACAGCAGCTTAGTTTGATGGGTTTAATGGGCTTTACTTTTGACTCAAAGATAAGGAAGCTTACCCAATAACAATAAAGGTGAAATTTGCAAAAGGGCTGGCAAGGTGGCTCAGCACGTGAAAGTACTTGGGGCTGGAAACTGGAGTGAGACCCCTGGGATCCAAGTAAACGTAGAAGCAGTGAACTAATGACAGCTTTTGCACTCATGCGTGTACACATGTGTGCACACAGCTTATGCACAGTAATCATATAGTATGCAAAGATTTTGAAGATTAGGGAATACTTCATTCTACAAAATCAGGTGGAGAACACAGGAAGAGTGGAGTGTTTTGGGTGTTTTCATTGTTTTCAGGATTTTGTTTTGTTCTATTTGGCACAAGTGCTTTGCCTACATGTATGTGTATGTGCTGTGTTCATGCATGGTGCATGCATGTACACAAACTTGTAATCCTCTTGCCCCAGCTGCCCAATGCTAGATTCTGGGAACTGAACCTGGGTCCCATGCAAGAAGAACAACTGCTTGTCCTTCAGCACTGGGCCTTCTCTCCAGCCCTGGAAAGGAGATTGTAGTAGATAAGACCTGGGGAGAGCAGATGGAAAATGGTCATTTCCGCTTACTTTCCTTGTAAACCAGGGACAAGGAGAACCAAAAAGAAAAAGAAAAAAAGAGAGAAAAAGAGAGAAAGACTGGTTGCCATGGGGTTACTTTGGATTACAGTTATTGTCTGGTTAAGACTGGCCTGTTATCTCTAACTCTGATGTTTTTTCCTGGGCTTTATCTAGTTTATTTAAACTAGCTGTCAGTGCAAAAGAAGACTGAGATGCTAAGCCAAGCAGGAGGCTCCAGGAGTCAGGAGGCATGGAGCACGCTGAGCTCTTAGTGCTGTGACAGCCAGGCCCCGAGAATCCACTCCTGGCCACAGCACAGAGCCTGGCCACCTCCTGCTTAGAGCTGCACTGGGCTGGATGGAGCTGCACCTTGGGCCAGTGGCTGGCCACTCCCTGTGCTGCTGCAGTTGCTGACTTTTTTTTTTAAAGATTTAGTTATTTATTTATTATATGTGAGTACACTATAGCTGTCTTCAGACACACCAGAAGAGGGCGTCAGATCCCATTACAGATGGTTGTGAACCATCATGTGGTTGCTGGGATTTGAACTCAGTGCTCTTAACCACTGAGCCACCTCTCCAGCCGTCTGGTTGCTGACTTTGTACGAGTGTTCCAGATTTCTTTGCTCAAGCAGGAATCTGAAAGTGACAGGGTGGCAGGTGACCCCCAGGGACACCGGCTCTATCCTGAGGTCCTGTTCCAGCCCTTGTGCAAGTTGCTCCTGCAGCCCAACAAGGTCTTTTATTTTTACGATGGAGAGTCTGCAAGTGTATATGAACTCATGTTTCACGCAATTCCTGTTTTCTTGTCTTGACCGCTTCCTCCCTACAAGTGTCTTAGTCACCCCTTAGGAGCAAGCAGTGCTCCTAGCAATCCTCTTCCTGCTTAGCACAGTGCTGCTGCTGGCACGTAATGGATGCCTAATGATTACTGTACTGCCTGTGGAGAGGGTATTGTTTTCAACCATCCAAAAGATACTGTTTGAGACCAGGATGCTCTACAGTAGGGAACAAAGTAGGCAACAGTCTCTGCCTCCAAAGACTGAGACAGACAGAGAAACTGACGGACAGTACAGGAGAATTAGCAGCACACAGGAGGTATCGCATGCATCGCTGGGATGGTTACAAGGATGGAGAGAAACAGTACAATAAGATGCTCAGAGAAGACCTCACTGCTAAAATGGCATTTACCAAATATTTGAAGTGCTAAAGACCCATGTGGAAAGATCATTCCATGCAGGGAACTCTTAATATGAAGGCTCTAAAGCTAGCCCTGTTGGAACATTCCAGAAAAGGGGAGTTTACATCCAGGGCAGATAGGTGAAGGTCAGGGAAAGAGATGAGTCAGAAAAAAGTGGGACAGAGGGGATGACTGTACACTGCATGTTCTGGTTGGACTTCGCCCTGGGATTAGCCATCACCGGGTTTCCAGCATGAGACTGACTCTGAATAGCATCACTCACTGAGTCAGGACTGACTCCTCTGGATGCTGCACTAACATACAGAGTCATGGCCACGGGGATGCTGCTCGGAAGGTGGCTAGTTACAGGGGAGCCTTGACCAGGGAGGTAGCAGAGGTGAAGAGATGTGGGCAGAATCTAGATTTACTTTCAAGGTAGGACCTACAGAATTCGCTGATTCAGGGAAGGAAGCTAAAGCAGACAGCAGGGTTTTAGTTCTGAGAAACGGAAAAGTTGCAGTCTGAAATGTGGGAAGAGGCCAGGCATGGTGGAACAGGCCTTTGATCCCAGCACTTGGGAGGTAGGGGCAGATGGTTCTCTTGAGTTTGAGGCCAGCCAAGGCTACACAGAGAGACGTTGTCTTAAAACAAAAATAAGATAAAGTGAGGAAGGCCGCAGGAGGGGAAGGTTTGCTGTGCAGCAGCCTGGTAGGTTCAAGGTGTCCCCTGTGCAGGCACCCACACAAGACATCAAGCAAGTATCAAATGTGGAAATCGGAGAGGCATCTAGGCTAGAGATGGCATCTGATGGGGTAAGCATGACCATATGGATGGACTGGACCATATAACGAGATGAGATCACTGGACCTGTCACTGTTCAGGCAGAGGTGACAGTGCTACAGAAGATACCCACTCACTGCTTAGAATGTGTCTCAGAAAGACTGACTGCACGCAGCCTGAAATGCCAGGGAAGTGGCAGGACAGGCTTGAGACCCTTTGTCTCACTGCGGGATCCCCAATCTTCTACCAATGCCGTGCCTTAACTTACACAGGGCATGAAACACTGCAATCCCAGAAACCCCAAGGCTGAAGCCACGGGATCATAAATAAGTCCAAGGCCAGCCTGGGCAGCAGAGTGGACTGTGTCTCAAAAATTAAACAGCACTGTTGGGATGCTAGCTAGATGGCACGGTGGGCAAAAGCACTTGGCACACAAGCCTGACAACCTGAGTTCATTTCTCAAAACTCACACAAAAGTAGAAGGAGAAAACGGGTGTCGCAGAATTGTCCTCTTGTGTGTGCACCATGGCACACAAGTGCCAATAGTGACTAATGGCTCAGCACAATAATGGTAAGGGAGCTGTGTTAGAGTGCTTGCCTGGCATCCAAAAGGCCCCAGATTCAAACTTCAGGATCTAGGAAGGCGGAAAGGAGTAATATAATGTACAGGAAGGAGCTGGGGGATGACTCTGAAGGTAAAGTGCATGCTGTGCAGCCCTGTGATGTAGTATTACTGGGGTACGCGGCTGAGATAGTTACCAGTAGGAGACCATTGCCAGGGCTTATGGGTGAGATATAGGGATATAACTGAAAATTGTAGCACACGTTGCCCCCCCCCCCGTGCGAATGCGTGCGCGTGTGCACACACACACACACACACACACACACACAGCACAAAAGAAAGAAAGAGAGAGAGAGAGAGAGAAAAGAAGGAAAGAAAAAGAAATGGCCCTGGAGAGATGACTCAGCAGTTAAGACGAGCACTAGTTGCTCTTTCAGAGGACAGAGTTTGATTCCTACCACCACATGGCAGCTTATAACTGTAACTTCAGTTTCAGGGATTGGACATTCCTCTTCTGGCCTCCATGAACATCAAGCACATACATATGCACATACATACATGCAGAAAGCACTGTATAAAATAAATCATTTTTAAAAAACATAAGGTGGTTTGTAATTACCAAAGAAGGCAAGAGAAGGCTGATTTAGGTAGAAAATCAGCTTTAGTATGCAGTGTTTGAGATAGTATGAAATATCATGCTAAAAATATCCAGGGAGGACCCAGGGGACATAGGACGAAAATAGGGAAAGTTAGTACTGGCGTGGCTTGGCATAAAGATCATATTAAGTTGTGTGAGCACCAAGGAGTGTTCACAGAGACAATAGAGAAACAAGTTTGAAAGTTTAGGAGCCAGGAAAATGGTCTTCAGTGGGACTGTGGGGTAATTCAGCACTTGCCTAGCATGTGTGGGGTCCTAAGTTCAATCCCCACCACGGGGTGGGGTGGGCTGGGAGGTAGGGTGTGCTGTAGAATTGATATCAACAGCTGGCTCAGCACATAGCACTTGGAATTCCACCTTCTTCCTCACATTTGACAAACGTAGCTTATTCACTTTGACTTGGGTCATCTGATGTACTGACTGAACAAAGGGGGCCATATATTCCTGCAGAGTTTGTAAATGGCTAACAGGATGAAAGGCAAAATATATCAGATTTTAAGGAAAACAGTTCACTTCTGTTTTCTTCAAGTGAAGCACCAAGCCTCTCAACTTTAAGATAAATGAGTAATTATACAAGTGTACAGGAAATAAGGAGCTAACACGAACATTGGCAGTGTGACATCCCCGGTCCCAAACATAATTCAGTCAGAAGCACAGAGACCCCAGGGAATACAGTGTCACTGTGCTGTTAATCTGCTGAACCTGTCAAGTCTGCGAGCCTAGCTGCCTGTCCGTACACAGCACATCCTGGACTTTGCTCTCCTTAGAACAATCCTCGTTCTAACAGGATCCTTGGCCTAGGGTGTCCATTAGGCCCCAATGCAATAACCTCCTTCAGCAATCAGAAAGGAGAAAGACTGAGCCCTACCACAGGTTCTGGGCCAACATTATTAAAAACCTGTTTGGTGAGATTAAACAAAAGACAGTGGCCTGTCAATGAGGATTTCCTTCTCAGGGCCCATCATTAGGGTTTTAGTGTTACTGAGGCCTACTGCTCGTAGAATTGTGTGAAGCTCATTTTTAAAGTACACAACTTTCCGGCTAGACTTTGGTGGGCAAGCAGGTGTCAAGGTGCTTGGTGTTCTTGACGATTTGTAGGTGATGGTTGCTACTCTATCAAGTTCTAGATCCCACAAAAAAAGAATTAAGACTTGGAAACAGCTTGTAGGGCACCACTCTCCCTAAAAACAACTCCTCCCTGAAGGGGTGACCCATCCGCCAAGCTCCAAAGCCTGCTGAGCTGGGCAGCAGCCAAGAGCAAGGTTCTGTGTTTACATACCCACCATGGGCCTGGGTTGTCACAGCAACTCACCCAGCACAATTCATCCCCTCCTTCCCTTGGCAACTTACAAGCAGGCTTTGCCCTTCCCCTCTTGTGGTCTCAGTGTTCAGGGTATCCCGGCTTGCTCTGTTCTTTTTATTTTCCTGCCAGTACCTCAACTTCTCACACACGTCCCAGTCTGCTGCTATACTTGACCTGTGTGGGACCAAGCAGCCAGCACTCCTCCCAACTTCCCAAACCAGGAGGCAGCAGACAGTCAGTCCCCTGCAGCAGCCGGAACCATAGCTAGCAGGCCTGTGTGCTGGATCTGTAAGAGCACACTCAAGACCTTGGTTCCTGTCATGCATGTTTTCTTGGTCTTATAAAATTATGCTTTCTAAATTCTCTGGTAAGTTAGAAAGAAGAGAAGGGACTATTCTTGGCAGGCCTGTTGAAAGCTCAAGAAGTGACCATTGAGCCCAGAATAGCAAGGAAAAGGACAGGACAAAAAAACATACGAAGTGGACACAAGAACTCAGAATTCAGGACAGTGTAAGTCCTGTAGAGTTGAGGCAGCTAGCTTCCCACACCCAGAGGGTTCTACTCTGAAATACCAATGACCAGTATTATCTAGAAATGCTAAATTAGGGCTGGGAGAGAGTACAAACCCTGAGTGTGACCCAGGCGTGATAGTATAAGCCAGTCATCCTGACAGTCAGGAGGTAGGGACTGGCTTAGGAATTAAAGGCCAGCCGCAGCTGTAAAGCAAATTCAGGCTGGGATACATTAGACCCTATCCTCACAAAGAAGAAAATGTAAAAGTCTCTTTAACCGCAGGGGGCAGAGAAATGCATTATGTTCTTTAGTTTTGGTACATCTCACCTGTTTAAAGGTTTTAGTGTTCATAAGGTTAATCCTATCGATCCAGAATTTGTGAGCTTTTCCAGACAATTAGAATCTTCTGGCTCTGCCTCCTGAATTCACCACCCCCCCCCCAGCCGCCGGCCCCCCGGGACCTGTATAATGGTGGACGAGAACGAACTCCAAAGTTGCCATCTGATTCCAAACACACACACACACACACACACACACACATACACACACACACACACACTATATTTTTTAAAGTAAAAGGTTTTAGGTATTATTTTGGGTGTGTGGAGGCACAGGCTGGCCTCTCACTTGCTATATACCCAGAAATCCTTGACTTCCTGATCCTCCTACCCTATACCCCATGTGCTGGGATTTCAGGTCCATGGACCACCAAGTCTGGTTTATGTAGTCCTGGGGAATCAAAGCAAGAAAGTGAGTTCCAGGCCAGCCTAGGCTATATAAAGACAATTACAAGGAACTAAGCATGGTGGCACATGCTTTCAATTCCAGCACTCAGGTGGCAGAGGCAGGAGGATCTCTGTGAGTTTGAGGCCAGTGTGGTCTACATGGTAAGTTCCAGAACAGCCAGAGCTACATAGAGAGACCTTATGTCAAAACAAAGAAATAAACAAAAAAAGGCAACTGTCCATTTTCTCCTAACACATAACTGGTGATGAAGCTACTCTGGGGATAAGGCTTATGAGTTGAAGGCCTATCTAGACTATAGAGAGTTCAGGGTCAGGTTGGACAGCTTCATAAGACCGTACCTCAAAACAATGAACTGAAGCCGGGCAGTGCTGGCACACGCCTTTAATCCCAGCACTTGGGATTAATCAGTGCTCTTACCCGATGAGCCATCTCTCCAGCCCGCTGCATAAAATTCTTTATGACAGTTCTCTATGCTGGAGATACAACGATAAACAAAGCCAAAGATCTCTGTTCTTATGTAGAGTCCATGCGAGTTTAGGGTGATGGGCAGATAACAGTGAGCATTGTAAGTAAATACAAGCCAGGTATGGAGGCTCACAACCATGATCCCTACATATTGGAGTCCTGGCTGTCCTGGAACTCACTCTGTAACCCAGGCTGGCCTCGAACTCAGAAATCCACCTGCCTCTGCTTCCCAAGTGCTGGAGTGTGGTGGTTTGAATATGCTTGGTCCATGAGAAGTGGCACTATTAGGAGGTGAAGCCTTATTGGAGGAGGTGTGCCCTTGTTAGATGAAGTGTGTCACTGGGGGCTGGACTTCGAGGTCTCACATATATGCTTAAGTCCACCGGTGGGACACCGAGTCTCCTACTGGCTGCCTTCTGAGCTCTTCCAGCACCATGTGTGCCTTGCAGGCTGCCATGCTTCGGACTATGGTGAAGGACTGAACCTCTGAAACTGTAAGCCAGTCCCAGTTGAATGTTGTCCTTTGTAAGAGTTGCCTTGGAGCCGGGCTGTGGTGGCTCACACCTTTAATCCCAGCACTTGGGAGGCAGAGGCAGGCGGATTTCTGAGTTCAAGGCCAGCCTGGTCTACAGAGTGAGTTCCAGGACAGCCAGGGCTACACAGAGAAACCCTGTCTCAAGAGGAAAAAAACAAACAAACAAACAAACAAAAAAAACCAAAAAACAAAAAACAAAAAAAACCCAACGAACTGTTCAGAGAGGCCTGGGGATATAGCACAGTGGTAGACAACTCTTCCAGCATGTGTGAGGCTGGGGCTCGTCCCTCACACTATAAATGACAGCATAACCAACCGAGCATTTTGTTTTATGGATTGACACTGTTTAAGCTTCCAGGCGAGAGTGGTGCATACCTTTGATCCCAACACTCAGGAGGCAAACTCTGAGTTTGAGTCCACCTTGGTCTACAGAGTAAGTTCTAGGGCTAGAAACCTGTCTTGAAAAATAAAATAAAATAAAAATAAAAGAAATTGCTCAAAACTATATTGCCAATGATAAAACTAACAATATTTTTTATTTTAATTACATTATTACATTTACTTATTTGTGTGTGTGCACACACACACACACACACACGCACGCACATGCACGCACACGCACGCACATGCACGTGCTAGTCTGAGGCCAACTTGCAGGAGGTGGTTCTCTCTTTCCACCATGTAGTTCCCAGGGATCAGGCTTGATGATAAGCACTCTTACCCACTCAGCCATCACCCTAGCCTTACATTTTATATTTTATTTGTTTGTTTGGTTGGTTGGTTGGTTTTTCTAGACAGGGTTTCTCTGTGTAGCCCTGGCTGTCCTGGAACTCACTCTGTAGACCAAGCTGGCCTCAAACTCAACATTTTATATTTTAAAAGCAAGAACCATGGCAACTATAAACCATGACCAACTCTGGAACACTGCACAGTGGTAGAATAGGCAAGGTGTCCTTCCAGCAAACCAAGAGGAGACTGATTCTGCACACATGCCCAAGTGCAAGCATGGCAGCTCGACCATTTGATGGACTGTTGAGGGTAAGGATGCAGCGAGGCCATTGGTTATGCTCTGACTTAGGGAATCGATGTATCGGCCCTTTCTGATTCCTTGACCAACCCTTGGCAACGTAGAACTCGATGCCCCTTTAGGAGGTCCCCTAAGAGTTTACTCATAGTCCTTGGATCATACATATCCTGAATTAAGTTTGGAAGACATTTCCTAGTGTTCCAAAACAAGCTCTAGACTAGCCTATGTAGAAAGAAGCAAGCCCACTTCATAGCCTCATATTAATTTATATCTGTCTTCTCAGAAGTCTGAAGGTGTTACCCTCACAGGACAGATCATAAAGTGTAAAATACTGTTTCTAAGCATAGTGGACACCTCTTCTTGGGTCTGGGTTTTTGTCTTGTCTGCATGTGCTTTGTTTACATAGGCTTTGTTCTGCATAGGCTAGTCTGGCCTCACTTGATCTGTAGATGATGTAGCTTTGTGAACCTCAGGTCTCCCTGACTGCACCTCCCAAGCGTTTGGATGATAAGTGTGTACCACTGTGTCTGGTTGCGTGTACTAGAGATCAAACCTAGCTTTGTGCATGCTAGGCAGGCACTCTAACAACTGAGGCAGATCCCTGGCCCTTGTTAGGTTCTTGAAACAGAATCTGCCGTGGAGGCCAGGCCTGCCAGGTACTCACTGTGTAGCCCAAGCTGACCTCTGACTTGAAAAATCTCCTGCCTCAGCATCTTGAGTGCTGAGTCTACAGGTGTTGGTCACTTCCTCAATAGTTGGCAAGCATAAGTGAAAGAACACCCGGGATTGCATTTTACGTTGCCTCTGTTAAAAGTACTTGAGTTCTAGCCAGGCGATGGTGTCACACTCCTTAATCCCAGCACTTGGCAGGTGGATCTCTGTGAGCTCATGGCCAGCCTGGTCTACAGAGTGAGTTCCAGGACAGCCAAGGCTGTTACACAGAGAAACTCTGACTCGGGAAAAACAAAAACAAAAATCTTGCAGTTCTAAATGTGTATTTACAAACCACAACAAACCACTTGATTTGTGGGAGCACTATTCTGTCTTCTCTGTTAGCATCCATATAATGGTTTGTTTTGGGGGCCAGTGAGATGATTCAGTGGGTAAAGCACTTATCAAGTACGCCTTCCAGAAGACCTAAATTTGACCTCTGGATCCCACATAAGGTAGAAGGAGAAAGCAAGGTTGTGGTCTAAGACTGCAGCATGAATGTACCCGCACATAGATATCTCACACACGTGCACACACGTTCCCTCTCTGATGTCACCAGGCACGAGTAACCCTCTTCCTCTGTCCCTCCCATCTAGGCTACCCGTTGGCTCTGGTTTATCGGCATTACCTTTTCTACAAGGACAGCTACCTCATCCATCTCTTCCACGCCTTCACAGGCCTCTCAATTGCTTATTTCAACTTTGGTGAGTGAGTGGGCTCAGCAGGAATGTGGCCATGAGAAACCTGGGGAGGGAAGGACCAGGGGGAAATCCCTGAGACGAGCTCACGAATTAGGAAGTGTTAGCTCTTAAAAAGCTCTCATCTTTACAAAAAGAGGATTCCATCAGTAGGAATACAACTTCATTGTTCTTTGTTTTCTTTTTACATTCCCTTACTGATGATAATCATATCTGGGGACAGGAAAAAATATTTGGGAGTCAGGACGGTGGCCCAGCAGTTAAGGGTTTTCTCTTCCGAAGGACCCCTGTTGAGTCCAGCACTCATGCCAGATGGCTCAAAACCACCTGTGGCTCCAGTTCCAGGGGATCTGAGGCCCTCCTAGCTACACACACACACACACACACACACACACACACACACACACACAACTTACACACAGGTAAATAAAAATAAATATTTTCAAAGATGTGGAAAAACAGTATATTAAATAATTCATAATAAGGTAACATATCAAACACTTGGTACCCCGTAAGTGCATGCATTTCTATGTACCAGTTAAGTAGTAAATTAGTGCTCTGCATTGTGGTGCACACCTTTAATCCGAGCACTCAGGAAGCAGAAGGGGCCAGCTCGGTCTATGCGATGCGTTCCAGGCCCATCAGGGCTACATAGTGAGGCTCTGTCTCAGTAGTAATGATAATAATTAGGATTATTTAGGGGCTGGCGAAGTGGCTCAACAGAGAGAAAGCACATGCTGCCAAGCCTGAGGACCTTTGACCTCTGCACTTAACCATGGCACTTTATCTACACATAAAATTTAGTCATTTTGAGACAGTGTCATGAAACCCAGGCTGACCCTGAACTGTGGGAAAGGTCATCTTGCTCCTCCTGTCTCTACTTCCTAAGTGCTAGGTGGCAGACCTGGTCCAGTATAGTTGGAGACTGAACCCAGGGCTAGCATCCTGCATGCTGGGCAGGCTCTACCAACTGAACTCCATCCCCACATCCAACGTTGCATCCTGTGTTCTTTTCTGGGAATCTCAGGAGGAATGGGCACCACCGTCCTAAATGCTGCTCTCTTCTCTGCACCCAGGCCACCAGTTCTACCACTCCTTGCTATGTGTCGTGCTTCAGTTCCTCATCCTGCGACTCATGGGCCGCACCATCACTGCCGTTCTCACTACCCTTTGCTTCCAGATGGTAAATGTTGCTCGTAGCAGCCCAGGTCACACCTGACAGTAGGTGTGGAGAGGGGCAAGGTGGGATGGTAGCACAGGAAGTGAGGAGACCTAGCTTGCAGTCTCTCCTCCCTAGGCAGACTGAAGCAGTAATTCGTTACTGGCCTCCAGTCTATGCCAGCAGGGTTCCTTGGTTCTCACCAGAGTTCTCACGAGCTGACCATGAGTTACAACCAATTTAGAATGCCGTGCAGAAGCTAAGCAGGTGGGCTGTCGAGATGGCTCAGCGGGTGAGAGCACTGACTGCTCTACGGAAGGTCCTAAGTTCAAATCCCAGCAACCACATGGTGGCTCGCAACCACCCGTAATGAGATCTGACGCCCTCTTCTGGTGCGTCTAAAGACAGCTACAGTGTACTTAATTATAATAATAAATAAATCTAAAAAAAAAAAAAAAAAAAGAAGCTAGGCAGGTAAATGTCCATCCAATGTCCTAAGCAACCACTCCTCGCTAAGATGGTTATGCCCCCATTTGTAGGATGTATTTATTTATTGAGATGGATCTCACTATGTGGCCAAGGCTGGCTTCAGCCTCTCTCAAGTGCCAGGATTCTAGGTCTGCACCAGCAGGCTAGCTCATAGATAAGAAGGACCAGAAGAGAGGAAAGGGGAAGAAATACAGGGGATTGCAGAGCCAGGGAAATGAAGACTGGGAAATGAAGCCGGTCATGGCGGCACAGGCTTGGAAGGCTAAGAGGAGGATTATGACTTGGAGGCCATATCCCTCCAAAAAAGGAGGGATGGGGGCAGAAGGGAAAGGAGGAAAGGTGTACAATGGTGAAGATGCCCTCTCTCCTAGGCGTACCTTCTTGCTGGGTATTACTACACAGCCACTGGTGACTACGATATCAAGTGGACAATGCCACATTGTGTCTTGACACTGAAGCTAATTGGTAAGTGGAAAGGTACTGTTTTCCTCCTTTACAGGTGGGCCCCTCCCCCACTGAGCCAAACTAAACCATACTGATGCTCCTGTCATGCTCCTGGCTACAGTACAGTCCGGTCACAGGCCGCATCCTCATTTCTGCCCCCCCTCCCCTTCTCTCTTTGCCCAGGGCTGTCTATTGACTACTATGATGGAGGCAAAGACAGGGTAAGTGTCCATGATGGCAGAGGGAAGGGGAAAGGCTGCTGTTTGCAAGACTGGCTCTGCCACCAGGGCAGAGCCTCTGCCTCACTCCCTAGCCTAGGATCTATCTTCCAGATAGCAGCTGGGCAAGGCCGAGCCAGGGTAACTTGTCCAGGCTCCAGCTCTTGCATAAAGTCCAGAGATGAGTGCCAGCAAGGCATGTGTCCCAGCAGCCACAGGCAGCTAGTGGCTAAGCTACCCCACACATCTTCCCATGAAGCAACCTTCCACCTCCCACCCCACACTAAAGAGCTCCGGGCAGTGGGGTACAGGTTGGGAATGCTCAGAGCGCCTCTTTGGGGTAAGATTCAAGGCTATCCTAAACCATGCATTCTCTTCCTGGCGTAGAATTCCTTGTCCTCTGAGCAACAGAAATATGCCATACAAGGTGTCCCTTCACTGCTGGAACTGGCTGGTTTCTCCTACTTCTATGGAGCCTTCTTGGTAGGGCCTCAGTTTTCAATGAACCACTACATGAAGCTGGTGCGGGGACAGCTGACTGACGTGCCAGGGAAGATGCCAAACAGGTAATCCCCACCCCCCACCCCAGTCAAGACCTCGTGTAGGGATTCTACCTAGTGCAACCACTGTGAAGTGACTTTCCTAAAGGTCAGCCCTAGCACATTGGCCCGATTGTCACAGTGTCACATGCACAATGTCTACGTGTTCCTCAGGCTAGACTCCCCCAGTCATTCATGCTGACCCTGAATGACAAATGTTTTGCCCACAAGTTATGCTTCTCCCTTCAAAGCCTCCTCTCATAGAGGGAGACCCTGGTCAGTATACAAAAATATATATTTAACAAGAGATCATTGAAACCCTGGAAACCCTTCACTGGGAACTTGGCCCCCTGAATTTCAGCATGAATTGAAATTGCTAGTTGTTCTGTACATGGTTGTTAGCCTAACCCCTGAGAAGCTGAGTTCAGTAGCTCTCTGAGGGTTAAAGCCTCCTGTACACTGCTCCCTCCTGCCCTCTCCTGTAACTGGGCGTTGTGAGTAGCCAAGCACAGAGACCTGTCTGTCTCTCTGGGAAACAGCTCCAGGCACAGGGCTCCTGGTGCCACTGCACGAAGCAGTCTGACACACACACCCTGACACGCTCCTTTCCCTGACTGCAGGTCAGAGGGTGAAGGGCGAGGCTCTGCTGTCTGTGACCCCACTTGTTCCTTTCCAGCACCATACCTGCTCTCAAGCGCCTGAGTCTGGGCCTTGTCTACCTGGTGGGCTACACCCTGCTGAGCCCCCACATCACAGACGACTATCTCCTCACTGAAGACTATGATGTGAGTGCCTGTCAGCACAGCGGTGTGACGGTTGCCTCACAAAAGGGAGGAGCAAAGAGCCCGCTAGATGACAGACAAGTAGGCTGTGCCATCTCAGATATGTGTGGGACTTTGCTAGTCTGTGAGAGTTGGTATGTGCCACCCAGGCCATAACCTACACGGACAAACCTTGGGTGCAGGGTAGCTCCAGGTGCACTTTCGAACTCCCCATCCTCCCTCTCCCCCTAAAAAAGAAAAAGGAAAAAAGCTCCCCTTAGTGTATGTCAGGTGACTTGGGTGTGCAGCAGCAGGTGGCTCTACAGCCTCTTTAAACTGACATACTTAGGGCCTTGTCCAGAGTTCCTGCTCCAAGACAGGAAAGCCCCTGAAAAGCTTCCAGTAGTTCCATATCCGTTCTTGGGTAGATTTCTCTGCATTCCAGCCTGTGGCTATGCAAGGTCCCTCTGCTGACTGTACAAATGCCTAGACTGCAGAGGAGCAGCTGGATGCGTGTTGGCGCCTCCTGCTGGCTACAGACAGGTGGAGGCTACACTGTCATGGCACACCTGACAAAAGAATTGATAGAAGTGGAGGAGCCAGCCGCCAGTTTGAAGATACCATTTAGGGGACTGTGTCATGCCTGTGCCCTCCCTAATGTTCCTGTGCTCTCTTCTTAAGAACCGCCCTTTCTGGTTCCGATGCATGTACCTGCTGATCTGGGGCAAATTCGTGCTGTACAAATACGTCACCTGTTGGCTAGTCACGGTAAGTAAGAAAGATAAGTCATTTAGACAAGCTGGAGAGAGGGGAGGCTGGGAGGCCGAGTGGTAAGAGCCCTAACCGTCCTTTCCCTCAGGAAGGAGTGTGCATTTTGTCGGGCCTGGGTTTTAATGGCTTTGAAGAAAATGGGACTGCGAAATGGGATGCCTGTGCCAACATGAAAGTGTGGCTCTTTGAAACCACCCCTCTCTTCAACGGCACCATCGCCTCTTTCAACATCAATACCAATACCTGGGTAGCCCGGTAAGTGTCAGGGCCTGGGACCCAGGTTCCTCCCACACTACACTGAGGGCAGAGGTGTTGTCACTTCTGTCCTTGTGTCCTACTTAACACTCTAAGCTTTTGTTCTCACCACCCCACCCCACCCCACCCCACAAAAATCCTCTGTAGAAGTACCTCATTCTGTCCTTCCTCGTGCTGTTTATACAGTGTCCCATCACTGGGTATAAGCAGCCTGAGAGCCTGTCCTTGCACCATAGCACTGCTGGTGCCTGACCCTCAGTACTCAGCTGTACCTGCTAAAGCAAGTGACTGGTCCTCATGTACCCATCTAAGCCCATAGTCTCTGTGTTGTGTCTGAACCATGACAACTTTCCTCCATCTCAAGCCGTCCTATTAGCACTGCTTCCTGTACCCTCAGTGGCCACAAGTGGGAGCCAGTCAGCACTCCACTCCTCAGGGCACGGAGACCCAGGCGCAGGATGGTCACGTCTGAGAGTCATCCTTACCCACCCTCTTCTCTAGTTACATCTTCAAACGACTCAAGTTTCTTGGAAATAAAGAACTCTCACAAGGTCTCTCCTTGCTGTTCTTGGCCCTCTGGCATGGCCTACACTCAGGATACCTGATTTGCTTCCAGATGGAATTCCTCATTGTTATCGTGGAAAAACAGGTATGACTCAAGGGTAGGAGGAAGACAGACAGGAAGGAAGACAGGACTCTGACCTCTCTCCCTCCACCCCAGGTCACCAGCCTAATTCGGGACAGCCCGGCCCTGAGCAGCCTGGCCTCCATCCCTGCCCTGCAGCCCTTCTACTACTTGGTGCAACAGACCATCCACTGGCTTTTCATGGGTTACTCTATGGCTGCCTTCTGCCTCTTCACATGGGACAAATGGCTTAAGGTAGTGAAGACCTGCCTGCAAAGCTGCCAGAGGGGTCACTAAAACCTCAAGTAGCAGGGGACAACCCACACCTCACATCTATTTGCGTGGTTTCTGTCTCCCCACAGGTGTACAGATCTATCTACTTCCTTGGACATGTCTTCTTCTTGAGCCTACTGTTCGTATTGCCTTATATTCACAAAGCAATGGTGCCAAGAAAAGAAAAGTTAAAAAAGAGGGAATGATCTATTTCCCTGGTAAGTAAAGTCTGCAGGCTACAGGCAGGCTAGAACAAAGACTAGAAACACCACTGGAAATTGAGGTGGACTGAGGGCGGCTTGCCCAGAGGGAGTGCGCTGTGGGGTCTGCCTTACTTGTTAGAAGGGCTGGCGCCACTCTAACACACCTTGCCTTGCAGGTGGCCGAGAGCTGGACGGGTGCAGAAACTACTTGTCTCCCTTCTCACAGCACTCCTCACCCCGGGCAGAGACGCCAGGAACTGGAAGTCACAGCACTTCCAGCTGTGCCTCTGCGACAGCCAAAGGGGAAGCTCTTGTGGGAGGAGCAGAGGGGTTGTACCCCCTTTGGACTCCCCCATGCACGTTGCCTTATCTCTCCCCTCTAGCCAGGAATCTGTTGTTTCTCTTCTGCCAATCTACTACGATTGTACACGTGCCGATGCCGCCACCCCCCCATGGGGGGAGGGAAGGGTACAAGGCCCTGCCTGCTCCACTTTTTCTATCTTGGAACTATACCAGATAAAATCACTTCTGTTTGTTCAGTTTTTCACTGCTAGCATCCCAGACTGCTTTCTTTCATACATACTCTCCATGCTTGCTAAAGCTGAGGTCATCAGGGTCTCTCCTTGAGAGCCACAGAAATCTAGGAAACCATCAAAAGCTGGAACACCAGAATCCAAGGGAACAGTTTACACAATCATGTACTGCTGAGTTTAAGAATCCTCAAAACAATCAGGTCTGAAAAAAACAAAATAAAACTCTTTATAGGAAAAACAGAAAACAAATATACAGTGTTGGCTCCCCCACTCTGCCGTCTTGGTACAGAAGATCTTCCAGCAGATCTTAGGAGCCAAAAGACAAATCGCCCAGAGTCCTGTCTGAGAACCAGGCACCACTGTTCTCAAATGATGCCCCATACTTCTTCAAAAGCTGTGGTAACTTTAGCACAGGTAAGCGCAGCAGAGAGTGGATAGTTGCTGATGGACACCATCTTTTCTGTGTACTCCACACTGACCTGAGGAGAGACAGATCCAGTCAGGCAATCCTACCCTGTAGTCAGGGTAGAAAAGCATGGGGGAGCTAATGTCTCAACAGCGGTTGTCATTCATACCCAACTTGTACAAAAGCTGCCCATCTTAGCTGTCTGTGTGAGACAGGCGAGCCCTCAAAGAGTGAAGGCTGGGAAGGAATGCAGTTACTACCTGTCTCACTCCATACTTCCCCAGTTGTAAGAACGGGATTTTAAAATGCCAACTACTGGTGGAACCCTGCACGGAGCTGTGGCTCCACCAAGAACCTAAGTACACAGCCCAGACTATACCTTGCCATGGGCAAAGGCCCCCACCACGAAAACAACTGGGTCACTACTGGGCACCAACTCTCGAATGTCGCTGACGTCTTCAACAGCAAAGGAAGTGCCAATTTTCATACAGCCAACTGGGAAGTGTTCGGACACTGGATTCTTAATTACCTAAAGACAAACAGAAGAGTCAGCCCCAGAACTGGCCCCAGAACCTACCAACAGGTTTCTCCAGCTTACCTTCAAAAGCTTCTGAGGGCCGTCAGCTGCTCGAACACTCAGTTTGTGTAAAAGCTGAACTAGGGGGAAAAAGAGAGTTCAGAAGTGGGAAGAAACCATGTTCTGCCCACTGATCTAAGCTAAACACCCCTGGGGAAACTGGGCTGTGTATCCTTCACATCGCACAACAGTTAAGTATGCCATCAATACCACTGACAAGCTCAGACAGCCCCCCACCCAAGAAACTTCAGAGAGCAGGGGAGCTGAATTTCCATGGACATAGAGAAATACCAGGACCCTGTCCTGCCAATCATTCCCCACCACTGAAGGACTGGGTGTGTGATTCTCCCGTTTCCTCTCTTTACTTTGTCAGTTCATTCAGAACTTAAGTCCTAAGGCTTCTCACCCATGAGACCACAAAATCGGTCAAAGGTTCTAGGGATTCGAGTCTGGGGGTTCACTTCAATCAGCACGTTCTTCTGTGTGTGGATATAAACTTGTAGCAGGCCAGCTCGGTTCAGGGGGCTGTCCATGAGCATCAGCAAGCTCTGAGATAGGAAGAGGGAAAGACAGTGAAGCCTGAGAACTAGCATTTGCTCAGAGGGTCATTAGCTCCGCCCCCCGTTACCTGGTGGGTGATGTCTGGTCTGACTTCCCCTGGGTCCCGTCCATTCTTCAACAGCATGGACTTGTGCTTGTCGCAGTTGAGGAGCTCATAAGTTTTCCCTACCTGCAGAACAGAACATGATGAGGACAATGGAAAGCCCATCACCTAACCTAGACCTACGCCAGAAAGACTGAGGAGGGCTAGAAAGCTTTTCAGAGGATTGTGGCATGTTCACAGCTACACATGGGATAATTATCTTACACAGTAAAGGAGGGCACGAGTCACGCCACATTTAGCTTTTAAGGCTATGGCTATTAGTCGAGGTCACCAAAGTTCTAGAATCAGGTAAGAGTTCTTGAGCAAGACTAGTCTCAAAAGCAGTATGTATACGCTGAGGGAAATGCCAGCCTAGCAGACAGCAAGCCCCTCTGCCTCAATCAAAACTTGATAGAAGCAAACCATTGAGAAAAGGCAGGTGGAGAGCACCTCAGCGTCAGAGGGCTTGGCAGGGGCTGACTTCAATCCCCAGCACTACAAAATGAACACATGAAAAGTGGGAATAGGGGAGGCACTGCCTTGTAACCCAAGAATCCGCATAAACGAAGAGCCAAAGATGTAGTGTCAGAAAAATGTGACTCCATAAACAGCAAGTGGGGGCTGCTGGAGCCTGCACTCTGAAATAACTGTCATTTGCAACTTTAAATCTCAGGGGACATTAGGATGGTCGGTAAGACCAGGTCTCAACCTAACTAGAGAGATAGCTCAGCAGATAAAGGTACTTGCCACCAACCCTAAAGATCTGAGTTCAATTCCCATGGCTCACATGGTGAAAGGAAGGAACCAACAAGCTCTCCTTTGACCGCCATACATGCCCAAGTATATACACACACCTGCCACACAAAGGAACAGGGGAACAAGGCCTTTGATATAGGTCAGTAGGTGAAGGCATTAGTTGACAAGCCTGAACTGATATCAATCCCAGAACACACATGGTAGGAAAAACCCCACCCCCCACCTCAGGTTGTCAGGAAGGTTTTTGTAAACTTAAAAACACTGTTATATACAAACATGGGTTTTTTTGTTTGTTTGTTTTTTAAAGATTTATTTTATGTATGTGAGTATACTTTGCTTTCTTCAGACACACCAGAAGAGGGCATCGAATCCCATTACAGATGGTTGTTAGCCACCATGTGGTTGCTGGGAATTGAACTCAGGACCTTTGGAAGAGCAGCAATGCTCTTAACCAATGAGCCATCTCTCTAGCCCACACACGTTTTGTTGTTGTTGTTGTTGTTTGTTTGTTTTTTTCAAGACAGGGTTTCTCTGTGTAGCCCTGGCTGTTCTGGAACTCACTCTGTAGACCAGGCTAGCCTCGAACTCAGAAATGCGCCTACCTCTGCCTCCCAAGGGCTGGGATTAAAGGCGTGC
>JADRCD010216746.1:6502-17802 GCA_019843815.1 Montemys delectorum
AAAAAAAAAAAAAAAAAACAGGTCCAAAGTTGGGTCATCTGATTACACATAAGCATGTTTAATATCTTTTCAATGTGAAAGAGTGAAAGAATGAATCTTTATTCAAAAGCATTGAGTAAATGTTACAGGAAGCCATACTATGAAGCACTATGGTCATTAAACCAAATCCTAAGTGGTTATCTGACCTTCTAAGAAGTCAGGATTGCTTCTATGGAAGGCCTGTCTCTGATATAGGCCAACATCAGTAGACATGTATGGGTGGTCCCTATGCCTTTATCCAGGCCAGGAAACAAGCTGGCCTTGGCCATTTGGTTCCTCTAGGGTTGTCTCTTTTTAACTTTACAAAGAAAGTGACTTTGGTATGGTTGATCTTTTTGTCCTTTATTTTAGCTTTCCTCAACCCTCCCCTGTCTGGAATCACACGTACATTCTCTACCTGACCCACCAAAACACCTATTGCATTTCACAGAATGAATTGGTCCCTGATTTCAGATTTTTTTTTTTTTTTACAAAAGCTTAATTCAGACCTTAAACTAGTAATCTCCATGCTTTGACCAAAGGGAGAGGCTGAGGATTTCCTAGCTCTCGGGTTCCATATGTGAGAGCTACTCCATCAAGGAAAGAAAGATATGCCTTGCTAGTCAGGATTCCTGGCTTTGTGTCGGGGGCTGGAATTGGCTTTGGGGGATGGGAGGTGGAAGGATTGTGAAAAGAGGAAAGAGAGAGACGGGCAGACTGAGAGGAGCTATTGGCAATCCAGGGTCATTTCCATGGCACCTAATCATGAACATCAGGGAAAAGCTACCCAGAGCTATGAAAGAGAATCCCAGACACGGCCTCTCAAGCACAAAGAGAAGCATAGGCTCGAGTTTTCCAGAGAACAATCCTGGGAGGAAAGGAGATTGGAGTTTTATGTGTAATTCTATATATTATATACATTATACCAATTTAGCCCAAATTGGCCTTTTCTTCATGCTGATTTCTGTTTCATTTAAGAGTAACAGTGCCTAGTGGATATGGATTTACACATCTGTAATCTTAATGCTAGACAGAGGGAGGCAGAAATGTCTTAAGTCGAAAGCCAGCCTGGGCTAAATAGAAAGATCCCACTTCCAAAACCAAGAGCTTGGAACATAAGCAGTTGAGCCTTGCCTAATCTGTACAAGGCCCTGGATTTGATCTGTAGCATAAATAATAGTAAATATAACAATAACAACAACAATAGTTAAATGATGATGATGATGGTGGTACTGCTGCTGCCGATGGTAGTGATGATGATGATGATGACAAAGATGATGATGGTGGTGGTGGTGGTGGTAGTGATGATGATGGAAATGGTACCTGACATGCAACTTTGGTACACAACCCCAGGTTTGGCAGACTGGTTGGGAGAACTAGAGTTAGCACTGCTGTCCAGGCCTCTAGTTTTTTATGCTCAAGGTGAAACCCAAGGCCTATTACATGCCAAGAAAGTGCCACCTAAGCCTAGAATCCTGATCTGTGCATATTTCCTTGAGTTCAACAAAACAGGGGTAGTCATATGATGTTCCTATGGCTGGGGGACATGTCCATACAGCAGCCTGGGGAAGCTTCAAGACATGGAGAAACAGTCTAACACTGATAGGCTCAACAGGGAAAAACAGTCAGGGCCATTTGTATTCAGACGTATATTGGCCACTCGTTTTAAGGCCTTAGAATGGGATGGAACAGCACAATCAGGACACAGAGGAGAAACAGTTTCTGTGCCACTCCTCCCTGGAAGGAAGGGGACACTGGAGCAAGGTTGTCAGAATGATGGCTGCCTCTGGGGAATGGGCCTCTCATTTCTATGGTCTGCATTGGAGGAGACAGAAGTGAAGGGAGAAGATGCAGAAGGTCTGAGAACACCTTTGCTTATGAGATTGGCTTTGGAATAATGTTTTCCTCATCCCCCACAATATGAACGAAAAGGACCCTCACAGCCCACCATTCTAGCCCCTGGCTGTGTGTGGCTGTCTATCCTTACATTACAATTCATCCCTGTGGCTGTAGTAGATATCTGGGGTGATTCAGCCTATACGTATTGTGACTGAATCCAGAACAAGGAGTGTCCCAGTTTTTAACATTAAAGCACAGCACTGCCATTTACAAAGTTCATTCTCCAGAACCACATGACTGAGTTTTTAAGAATCACAATTAAAAAAAAACTCACTAAGTAGTTTACATGGCATTGGACCATGTTCATAGCTGTCCTGGGGTGCATGCCGCCTGATGAAATCAGGAGTGCCTGGCACTCAAGAACTCAAGGCAATTGAGGATTGTGAGTTCCAGGCCAGCCTGAGGTACATGAGATCTTGTCTTAGTAAGGTTTAATTCGTAAATCAGGCACATTAAGAGATTCACTATAATAACAACGATAAGATTATAACAATATACTAAAGTAAAATTGCCAACGTCAACAGCTCTTGGGCTTTGGAGCCATTACTAAGAATAAGGGTCACCTGAACACAGCACTGAACAGAATACTCTGACAGCTGATGTGGTGTAACTCCAGTAGTGACTGGCAGGCAGGCAGCATATACAAGGAAGACACGCTGGACATCAATGACACATCCTGGGAGACAGAACAGAACACCTAAGCAATCACTATACCACTTAGAATATTGTGCAATGTAGACTTTATAAATTGCTTACTGCTGGAATTTTCCATTCACCATTTTCACACGGCTATGGATCCTGGGTAACTGAAACCAAAACCATGCAAAATGGCGAAAGAGAAAATCGTGGCCACAATAACAATTGCAACTAATGTTTATTGAGTATTTGAATATATGAGACTTAAAAACTTTTATGACATCATTTAAAGCCATTGGGCAATGTTTCTTTTAAAAGAAACCAGTAGAGTATTTCCACGTTTCTTTCTCTATTCACAATGTTGCCTATCCTTGAAAAAGTTTGGCTGGGAGAAAACTCATTTTACTTTATTTTATTTAACTTGATGTAGTTCTGAGAAGAACAACTTAAGAAATAACTGGGTCTGGTCCTCAAACTTGGTGACAACATTGACAATGTGACACTTGACTGTCATGTAGACTGTCCATTTGGACACACAATTAGGAATCTAAGGACGTTTGGATTCTAGACCAACATCTCTGGGAAGGGAAGGCTCCACCAGCATCAATCCCCTCTCTAAGAGCAGAGACTGAGTCAGGGGACCCATCTACCTGCCCTTTGTTGTTAGTGTGGGGCAGAGCTGCCTTTCATCCCAAGATCCTCTGCTGTGGATAGGCTCCACTAGAGGCTTCCTAGGACCCACTGATCCAGCCTTCAGGGTGGAGGGCCAGATAAACTGCCAGACCCCCAGGGAAGTAGCAACCTCATACAGCAGATTGGTTTTAGTAGGAAAGTGTCCTGTTTGTCTTTGTTCACAGCTCACGTTGAGCAGAACGCCTTGATTTTTAGTTGTGTTGTCTCACCTCCTCTTCCTGGATCCTAGACCAGAACTCGTCATGCTGCTGTCCCCTTTTGGGGGTGCCAAGTTTCCACTGTCCTTTGTACCCTGAACAATCTCAGGCAGCAATAAGGATAGACATGGGCCCAGGCAGCAGAGAGGAAAGTTCCACGATACCTTTTGTGTTCTCTCACCCTTTGGCATGACCATTGCTCTGGCCATGAGCCTCGGGGGTCTGGACAGCCATACTAACCCTACAGTGAGAGCAGAGCCTACAGGACCTCCCCATGAGAAAAACACAGCTCTCTTTGGTCCCTTGGCCTAGCACGCTGAGCTCTGCTCTGCTATCCTCTGGAGGACTGGGCTAACTTCGCCAGGGGCCGAAGGTCAAGTCACTGTCCGCTGACCCCTGGCTCATCTCTTTTCCAGTCATTTATTCCTCCTTCCACCAACCAATACCTAATACCCTCAGCTCCTTCTTCTTCCACTTGTCCCTCCGTCATGAACAGGCTCACTGGGGTGTCTACCATCAGGAAGATTCCTTAGAGGAAGCCATGTTACTACCTCCCCAGGGGCCACAGGGGTGATGCTTGTCTGTCCACCTCTAGCTCCTGGAGAGAAGGGTCTTCTCTCTTGCCCTTTGAGCCCAGCGTGTGGAGCACAGCAAGCAGGTGGTACATGAATTGTGGCAGGAAGGAGATGCATTATAAGGAGAATGCCTGAGATCTATCTGAGCTTGCCAGCTCACTTCCTCCCACGCCCCACCCCCAGCTGTACATCATCAGCCTGAGTCCCAACTGGGTCTGGGACACCGGCTCTCAAAGCTAGGTCTGTTTGCAACTACTCAGTGAGCAGGTGCTGTTTGCAACTGCTCAGGACTCTGCCATACCTCTTCAAAAATGTATTACACTTATTTATTTTATGTGTGTGTGTGTGTGTGTGTGAGAGAGAGAGAGAGAGAGAGAGAGAGAGAGAGAGAGAGAGCGAGAGAGAGAGAGAGAGAGAGCAACTCGTGGGAACCTATTTTCTCTGTACAGAATTCCTGGAGCTTGAACTTAGGTCCTTAGGATTAGTGGCAAGTGGCTTTAGCTGATGTCCCATCTTGCTTCCTTCAGTGTCCTCTTTCTTTTTTTTTTTTTTTTTTTTCTAATGCTGCCCACTTCAAGACTTTCCTTAGGAATTATGTTCCTTTGCTCATAATTTCTTGAAGTCTAGTCCAAGCAAAATATAGTATATTTGTACTCATACAAAACCTCATATGCAATATACATCAAAATTTCCTTTGGATATTGTTCCCAGTTTGCTTTTAGATATAATATCTATAATATCTAAAAGCAGTGTCCTCTTTCTTTAACTGTAGATAGTTCTGACTTCTGAGTTTGTGGGAGGGAAGGGCCAGCCCCTGGGTAGACAGATGCTATGGTGATTTTGGTGATTTTTACCCCCAAGTTAAAAGGTCAGAGATTAAGGGGGTCAGGACCACTGGGGAGTAACAGTTGGAAGAGAGACAAGCCGGGCATCCCATCCAGTCTATGGAGAGCTGAAACACTGAATGAGGCCCTGACTTGATTCCCTCTAGCTTTCAGGACAGTGTCTGGAGAAAGGATATGGTGACTGGATGCACGGCTTGTGAGCATGTGTGGCTCTTAGAGCCTGGAGCTCCTTGCGTCTCTACCTCTAACTCTAAAGAAAGCTGCTGTGGGCCCCCTTGCTAGGTCTGTAATTAGGACCAGGCTGCTCCCTTTCCTGAGGAATGTGGGAGGCACTCCATTCCCAGAGAGTGCACAGGAGGAAGCTAGTGTCCCCAGGCACATTCTTCCACAATCAGGAAAGTGAAGCTACAGAGATGACCAGGTGAGCCAGCACAGGGCCCCAGGTGGAGACCCAGGGTCCTGGGAATGTCCCTCTGTACTCCAGGGCTCATGTGTCTTCTCCCATCAATGTCCATCACCATTGTCAGAGTTGCCCTGGGCAGGGCAAGTTGGGGGAGGGGCTTCAGAGGCAGAAGGTGCAGCTGGACAGGCGAGGTGACTCTTCTGGCTTCAAAAGGCACACGATGAATCTTCCTAAGGTTGCTGCAAGAAAAAGAGACTTCTCTATGGAGAATCACCTCATCTCAGGAGAGAAGGCAGGATACCAATGGACATTTAAATCTGATCTCTCATCACCAGCCACACATGTGGGTGCACACACATGTATACACAAATGCTACAGCTACACCCATGGACCTCAATCAGGGTCAGTTCACCTCGGGCACTCGGCAACGTCTGAAGACATATTTGCTCACCACAGCTAGAGGAGGAAGCAGTGTACAGGGGATGAGTGGATAGAGGTCGTGCATGCAGACGCTGTGCTTGAGATAGGCCCACAACAGAGAATGGTCTGAAGATGTTGTGCTTGAGATAGCCCCACAACAGAGATATCAAGATATCAAGGCTTAGAACCCAGTTATAAAGCTACCTATAGACTCTTGCCCAACAAGATCTTCAATTTACAGCCAACCTCCCTGGCCACCACTTGGAACTTCTGTAAACCAATGACACACATGGTTGTCATTGGCTACAAAGGTGATGGCAGACAGCTCACAGATCTGGCAGAGCAGTCTCTTGTTGCAGTGGCTTTATTAGTGAAGATGCTACAGGGACACACATCTACACATGCGTGTGCACGCGTGCACACACACACACACACACACACACACACACACACACACACACCATTATAGCACCCGATCGATCACTCACAGCCAGTTTCTCAGTAGAAACCCAGAGCTAATGCCAAAAAGGACATTGGAGACATCCAGAATCCTTAAAAAATTGGCAGGAGTCAAGGAGGCTGGAGATGTTCCTGGGACACAGGGGTGAAGACAGAGGGGAGACTGCCCTCTGCTGTCATGTGCAGAACATAAACAAGACCACCAAGTCTGGGCTGTCTTGTCTGGTTTTTGAAGACTTGTCCTTTTATTTTTTATTTTTTTTTTTGTGAGACACTGAAACTCTAGAGGTGTGGTCATGATATAAGATGAAATATTGTTTGACAGATGACAAAATTTGTCCTTTTACTAATTTAGCCTAATTTTCCCCTGCAGCCATATGGTCTCTGACATGGCGAGTGTCACAGAATGCCCAAGCTTTCAGCAGAAAGGAAGTCACAAAACCATGCCTGTGCATCCGGTGACATGTCTCCTTAGTTAGGGCCTCTCTCACACACATATATCTGAAAGAACTCAGAAAAATGAATAGGGAGAGGGCTGTCATTTCCCTCGTAGAAGTGACAAGGATATTTTGAGCATAGCTAACATAACCATTTAATTTGCTCTAACGTTAGAAAGTTTGGAGAACCTCGGTCCCCCTCGGCTCTGCAGGCTGTCAGGTGTATTCAGTGTTATTGGTGGCAACACAGCTGGACTGGCTTGATTTGGTGACTCGTTTTTTCTTCTTTGAGTATGTATGGACGTTCATATGACTACAATGTGTGTGCGTGTGTGTGTTTGGATGGGAATGTCCAGGCCAGAGAATAAGCTTAGGTGCCATTTTTCAGCTATTCACCATTTTTTGAGACAGGGTCTCTCACTGGCCTGAAGCTTGTTAAGTTAGCTAGACTGGTGAGCCAGTGAGTCCCAGAGATCTGCCTGACTCCAACTCCCCAACACTAGGTTAAAAGCAACAGTCACTACTCCTAACTTTTGTGTATGGGTCCTGGGATCAGGCCAAGGTCCTGCGCTTGCACCGAAAGCCCTTTACTGAGTCATCTTCTCAGCCCTTAACTTTTGTTTCGTCTGCTATTTTGAGTCAGAGTTTTGCTAGTACCCAAACAAAACCATGCTTCAAATTAGTGGTCCTCCGCCTCCACCTTCTGAATGCTGGTATTGTAGATGTGTACCACCACGCCTGCTGAATGTTGCTTTTCTGTTTAAAGTGATACAACAGGAAAGGCCTTCACCTCCCCTCCCTTTCTCCTTCTCTCCCTTTGTTAACAAGCTTTTCAAATCCTCAAAGCTGTACTGGAGAAATGCTGATGAAGTTATCCTGTTGAAATGGCAGGCGGAGCTATCCTTGGACACTTGCCAAAACGCCCCTTCTAAGGGAGAGTCGGCTTCTTCCTTCACCTGCCTCTTTTCTCAGAGGGCAGATGCCGAAGGCAGTCATCCCAGGAAATCCCTTTGGTAGTGTGTATGTGAGTGTGCCTCTGGGGCGGTGAGGTCACTGTCACTTTAGGGAAGGGGCAGAGTGTAAACAACCCCCTTTAGACTTTAGAGTCTAACTTTAGAGTTACACACCTACAGGAGAGTGCGTAACTTCATTGCAAAGGGAAATGGACTGGTGTCCTTAGTGGTGACAGTGTCTTGGCAAAGCTATCCTGGCCTCTGGTTGGATACAACACTAAGGGCTCTGCCCAGTTCACGTCTCATAGGAAGAGAAGCAAACAACAGGGACAGAGCCAGCGGGCCTGCACCACCTGAGACCTTCACATGCTCTCCTGTTCTCCCTACCCGTCTCTCCCAGCAGCCTCTCTGAGAACAGTACACATGCAGGACACCGCTTTTGGGTCTGTTTTAAAGCATCACTCAGCTCATGAACTGTCATCTTCAGAGTGTTTGCGTTAATTTCCTAATGCTAAAGATATGATCCCATCATCCCGAAAAAAGACACGTTTTTAGTGCCGACCTTTGCCTGCTGAGTATCTCTGTCATTGTCCCCGAGGTCCTTCCCCTGTGATAGGAGGCTGCCGAGAGCAGAGTCTGTGCTAAGAACTTTTACTAATGCAATGCTTCAGAAAACGGAGCTTAGTGTGCTGGAGAACAGAGGGTTTAAGTGTTTGCTTCTTGGGGCTGGAGAGAGGGCGCCAGCAGTAATGCGCCTGTTTTGAAAGTATGATGACCCAGCTCATAGTAATAATCATCATCATCATCATCATCATCATCATCATCATCATCATCATAACAACAATAACAACAACAAAGCAATCTGAATCCTAGGGCTGGAGAAGCAGAGACAGATGTGTCCAGGGACGAGCCTGCATAGTCAGAGAGCTCTAGGTTCAGTGAGAGACATTGTCTCACAAAACTAATGCAGAAAAATGATTAAGGAAGACATTCAATATCAACTTTTGGTCTCTACACACATACACAACACACACACAACACACACACACATGCAGACAGACAGACAGACAGATATAGAGACAGACAAAGATAAACACAGAGAAAGAGCAAGTAACAATTTGCTTCTTGTACTTTTCTCTTCAAAAAAAAATTAGCTGTGATAATCTCAAATATAAAGTAAAATACCTTTAAGATATCCCCGGTCTTTTACTTTGTAACAGGAGTGGCAGTTTCCCCCCTAGAAATTAGACGTGAGGGAGGGAGGAGAGATTTTAGGAGCAAACAGCAGCACTTCTGTCTCACCCAGCCAACAACCCACGCAGCAGAGACAAGCCTATTTCTTGTCATCCAGGGAGCAGTGTGAGGAGTGAGCATCACAGAACTGTGTGAAGGCTTCTGAGAAGCACCCACCTGGTTGGGCCAGCAGGAGCAAGTACCTGTTCCCCAGGCTCACCAGTGACAGATGAAGACAGATGAGGGGGGCTGGCAGGTGTCACTGTCAAGTTGATTTAAGGTCTGACAGTGTGGCCTTTCACCAAGCAGCCGGGTAAATCAACTAGCACAGGTCGATAGGGATGTGGGAGGGATCCCCCAGCCTTCTGCAGCCATCTGTCTCTTAAGTGCAGCTGTTCGTCAGGTCAGGGGAGAAGTCATTCCACAGAGTAAGGTTGAGATTGCTTCGTACCCTTATGTGTAACTAAAGCTGCCCCTGAAGGATTAGCTGGAGAAGGAGTTCCCATAAAGCCTGGAGGGTGAAAGGTGGCATTGCCAGGCAGATCACTTTGGTAGATGGCATACCTATTGCCAACAAGAGTCTTTGTGTGGGCATATGTAGGTGTGTGCAGTTTGTATGTAGTGTAAGTGTGTGCAGGTATGCATACACATGTGTGCATGTGCGTATGTGTTTGCATTGTGTGTGTGTGTGTGTGTGCGCGCGCGCGCGCGCGTGCACATACACATGTATGAGAGAGCCTCCTTGGAGTGGTCAGAGCTCAATCTGAGCTGGGGAATCAAGAGTCCATCCACCTTGAGTTTCAAAATAGGGTTTCTCATTGGCCTAGAGCTTTCCACCTGACTAACCTGACTCTCCAGTGAGCCCAGTGACCCACCAGCATCTACCTCCCTGGTGTTGGTTTATGTATATGTGTTACCATATACATCCATCTTTTTTACATGGGTACTGGAGATGGGAGGAACTCTGCTTGGCAAGCACTTGACTGCCTGAACCACTGCCCAGCTCTCTAGCAAAACGCTCTTAAACACGCACGGGTCAGCCTTTTGGCATGGAGGAGCCCAGATCCAGAGGGGGAGATTTACGCAGCTTGTCAGGTGGATCCCAGGGGTGGAAGGCGATGGGAGACCAAGCTGAGGATGACACCAGCTGTTAAAACCTCTTCCGTTTGGTATCTGTTGCAAGAAAACAAGGGACACAGAGAAGCAGTTGGAAAACGAACACCACGTAAGTGTCAGAGCCACAGAGAATGCCTTTCAGCCAATCACAGGTGGAAGGTGAGATTCCACTGCACATTCTGCAATAAGCGGACCCTTTGCTACCCTGGCAAGCCAGGCTTGGTCACGAGGGGTCTGCACACTTCTCGGGGCTCATGCAATTTTATGCTGAAAAAACACATGGCTGAAGCCAGCATAGTCTCTAGGTGAAAATTGTCCTCCTCACATTGAAAGATCTCACAGGTACCTTGTTATTCCACAGGCTGGAGCTGCTGCATTCTGGGTAAGTGTACCTGAGTTCAAGGTCAGCTGACTCACTGATTGACCACATTCAGGTGACTTGTCCACTGAATAGATCAGAGAACACTGCATTTGCTGGCATGCACTTTGCAAAAGGCAGAGCTCACTTCCCGTGGGACTGGTGCCAAGAAAGGCCAGTGGCTTTCAAACCAAGAAGATCAGTTGAGAGTGGGGCACAAACCTCGGGGGTCTGTACAGTAGACATGTGCTGACCATGAACCCTTGAGAAGGCAAACAAGAAGAGTGAACAGTAAGAGAGAGACACGGGAGGTAAATTCAAATATGACCCCTGAGGTCCTTCAAGTTTATCTGCCCACATTCTTCCCTGAAGGGCTGCCCTGACTCACAGAGCCCTCTCCAAGTCACTTCATCTCCTCCTTTCTCCTCCATTCCTAGACATCTGTGAAGCCTTATAAGAATTGTGTACCTCTTCAGGTCCTCTAGCATGGCCATAGCAAGGACCAATTTCAACCTGAGTGTCTAATGAGGCACCCCATGTCACACACACAGCAGGGTGGTGTAATTATCTCTGGTTGACACTTTTTATGCAGTGGCCAGTGCTCTAATCAGGCAAGAGAGATGGTAGGGGTGCTAGATGAGACAGAACAAACCTGCTCAGGATCACAGCCCTGGCAAGCAGGAACCCAAGCCAGGTGTGATGTGAGCTCATACACCCTCTGAGGGTTGTATCTACAGAGCCTTCCTTCTCTGTCTCAAAGCCCTCATTCCCAGATTCTTGTCATAGGACAGTCTGCAGGTGGGAATAACATCTTTGGACAAACACCACTGATTTCAAGCCTGTGCTTTTCTTTGTAGGCATCCCCTTGGTTCCTGAACAGCAACTCACCATAGCGCAGATTTAGTCACCAATACCCGCCTCATACCCAGAGATCGTCTTCTTCTTCTTCTCCTTCTTCTCCTTCTTCTCCTTCTTCTCCTTCTTCTCCTTCTTCTCCTTCTTCTCCTTCTTCTCCTTCTCCTTCTTCTTCTCCTTCTCCTTCTCCTTCTCCTTCTCCT
>JADRCD010216746.1:18202-30788 GCA_019843815.1 Montemys delectorum
CCTCCTCCTCCTCCTCCTCCTCCTCCTCCTCCTCCTCCTCCTCGTCCTTCTCCTTCTCCTTCTTCTTTTTTTTTTTAAAAAAAGCTGATTTAAAAAAAAGTTTTATACAGCATACAGTACTCTATCTCATGTATGCATGCCTACACATCAGAAGAGGGCATTGGATCTCATTATGTAGATGGCTGTGAGCTTGCTGGGAATTGAACTCAGGACCACTGGAAGAGCAGCCAGTGCTCTTAACCTCTGAGGTATCTCTCCAGCCCTTTAAGAAAAGCTTAAAACCTGCACTGTGTCAGGTGAACCTCACTCCCAGCCAACTGGAAACAATCCAGGACATGTCCCAAGGTTAAAAGAGGAGTGCACATTGAAGCTCAACCCACTGGTTCGGAGAGAGGGGCAGCCTAGAGACCAGAGGCCTGCCCGCTAGTTATCTGACTACTTCTCATGCACAGATAGGAGCTCGAGCTGCGGCCACAGAGTTGCTATTCTCTGGAACTGCTTCCTTTCCTCATTCACAGTGATGGCTCCCCTCTCAGCCTGGGCTGGCAGCCAGATGTGCAGGGAAGAGGAATGGGTTTCCAGGCTGCTGGGGCCAGAGAGCAGGCTCTGAATATGTCTAATCTACACTCTTCTCCTTGAGGAGCCCCTGAAGAAGAGATTAGCATTGGGTCCCTGTGTAGTCTGTCTACTGGTAAACTGATCCTGGGAGATCTGTAGCCATACTCTCTTCCTACAGTCTTTTAAATATGGAGGAGCTACTAGCCCCTGGGGAAATATGGAGGAGCTACTAGCCCCTAGGGAAATCCTTGGGTGAAGAGAATGGGAGGGGGCGCAGAGAATGCCCCAGGTGGTGGGGCAAGGCTGAGCCTGCCCCTATCTGATACCCTCTGTGCACATCAAGCCTAGGATCTCACTAGAAACAGGTGAGTAGTGGCTTTGCCAGATCTAGCTACACAACCCTTGGGATGGGCAACACCACCTCACCCTGCCCCACCCACCCCATCAATACCCTACAGGGCACTGGATCATACCTACCCCTGTGCATCAATCTTCAGCTGGGCTCAGATCTGCTGCTTCCGAGATTTCAGAGTACAGAAGCCCATCCTAAGCAGCCTCACCCCTCTTCCAGGCTGAAGGCAAGGAAGGAAGTCATTGCCCTGAACCTGAGACCATCTTAGATTCCAGGGGTAGGGGCGGGGTGGGGGGGGGGGCAGATCTCAGGAGACTGATTCTCCCAAAGGGAGCGCAGCTATCCACAGCCTCCATAACCACAAGGATACACCTTCAGCAGAAGAGACCATCTCCGAAGAATTAGACTGATCTTTAAGCAATAGCAGCCAGAAGGACTTCTGGTCCTGTTACTGGATCACAACGGAGACAACTCAATCAAACAGCCCACACCTTGACCTGGACAGCTGAATAAAGCATGTCTCCTGTCCCTGCCACCCTCACCCCCAGCTCCAATTATTTCTTTATCTGAGCCTTAGGCTCATGTCAGTATCCCAAGATAGACCTGAGATCACTGGGTCCTATTACCTGTTGCTCTTCCCAACATGGCCACAGTTAATATCTACTCTTTTTTTCCCCATTTGTTTCTTTAGTATATTGGGGTGCATGGATGAGTCTCACTTTGTAGGGCTCCAAAGCCCATGCTTTACCCTAAAATCTCTGGTAACACACTACTTTACATTAATCAGATCTGTGTGTATAATTAGCAACTAAGAGGAAGGCCAATGACAAAAATAAGTAGATCTGCCTCACACCCCCATCCCTGACACTCTTGCTGGAGACAGCACCAATCAAGTCAAGAACTAGAAATGGGTGGACATTCTCCTTGAAAAGAAGTGCAGCAGAGGCCTGAGGGAGATTATTCCACGAAGTTTGCCCCTGGAGCAGCAACAGGAATGTCTGTCAGAGGATGAGAAGGCTGGATTAGAGGAGATGAATCTTTTCCAAACTGCCTTAATACCATCAAAGGATGGGGGTACCTGGGGACGCCATAATCCTATCAATGAGTGGGAGGGAACAAAGGAGATCCTACCCCAGGTCCTGGAAGAAAGCTGGTTGCTAGAAACGGGACCAGTCTCTACCACAGGAAGCTAAGACAGTCCGCCTGCCCTCACCCAGCAGCCCTTCAAAACCTTTTACTCTAGAAACTTCTTGAGTGTCCTGCCGAGTGTTTCTTTTCAAAGATAAATTAGTTTCAAACCAGAGGAACCTGCTGCCTCTATCCCATCAACCTCAAGGAGTCTGGGCAGGGCAGATATCCTCCCAGAGCCTGGGACGGGATAGTCAATACCAAATTAAAACTGGGTTTAAAATAAATTAGCGAACAACAGCTCTCAGCCCTTGCTGCCGCCTGCTGCCGCTGCTCTTTTCTTTTTAGTCCAATAAAACAATTAACTTTTACATCTCAATTTAGAAGCAGCTGCCTTGGGGCAAGGGGAGCTCCGACTGGGAACACTCTACACAGGGAGAGAGCAGAGAATCCACCCATCCGGATAGCTGAAGCAACCAGCGGGCAAGCTTGGCAGCTGCCACTCAAAGGGCCATCGAAAGGCCTGTGCACAGAGGACTTCTAGGCAAGCACTTTGAGGTGAGGTGGCAGATCTCCTAGGCTCGCTGTGGTTGCTCACTGCAAAGGATGCAGAGGAAGACTGAGGGAAGCTCACTGCCAAGCATTCAGAGCTTGCAAGGACGCTTCGCAAGAATCCGTCATGCAGTCTGTGAAGTGCCACTGAGTCGAGACCACTTCCTTCTTTATCCAGATGGCACAGGTCAGGCCTTGGCAAGGGGGCGGGCAGCTTTCTAGGAGTTGATGGGGGCGAGCAGAGGTGATCAGAGCTTGATTTTGGCTGGTAGTTAGGTAACCGTGAAAGACAATGGAGATCACAGTGTCCATGAGCTGTAGGCAGAAGGGGAAGCGTGGGAAAATGGGAGAGGTGGGACAGCAAGGTGAGAAAAGAAGCCCTAAACGGAATAGTAGTGTTGGAATTGGAAAGGGAGGGAGTCAAGATACCAGGGAGAGAGGGTGGGCTGAGAGGCTGGAAGTCCGGCAGCCACAGTCCGCATAATGGCAGTGACAATGATCTTTGGAGCAGGAAGAGAGAAACAGTTGTGGGAGGTGAATTAGAGACTTGACAAGAGAGCCTGGAATCTGCCTTAGGTGGTGTAAAGGGGTCAGTGAGGGAGTGGCTTCAGAAAAAGGGAAGATGTCAAAGTGACCAGGGTCCAGCTGAAGTAAGAGAGGCATGGCTTATCCTTCTAAAACTTTTCTTACCAGACCTTAAGGAGATCCTGGTACAGTTTTCTCTTGCAGTTATGGATCATTCCAGCAGGCGGGGTGATGCCAGTCCCAGAGCCTGCATGAAGCTGGAAGGAAGCTGTGTCTGGCAGAAGTCACCACCCTAAAGTAGAGGAAATAGATCCTGCCTCTCCCCCACTTTTTCTCAGGTGGGGAGAAAGCTGGATGCCCTATTGAGATGGAGTTATAGGTCAGGTACCACCAACGGAACGAGTCATCCACAGAAGGTGATTGAGCATTGATCAAGGCGATACAGCAGAGAACAACCTGGGGCTGTGAAGCCAAGTCCACAGGACTCAGGAATAGCTGAATCAAAGTGAGTCTTTAAGCCTCCCAGAAGAGTGTGTCCCAGGCTGAGGTGATGTGGCTTCATGGAAATCAATGTCTTTACACTATCCTCTGTAAAGAGGCTCCGGCTCCAGAAGCTCCTAGCCTGTCTGCACAGCGGGGATGTGTGTGCCTGGACACGCAGGCAGAATGCCAAGCACACACAGTGAAGAGGCCCCTAGAGGGCTTCATGAGAACTAACCTATTCCTCAGGGTAGCATGAGGAGATAAGGCAGAGGAATTGCTATACTCGGGAGCTATGAAAACATACTGCCTTTGATTTTTTTTTTTTTTAAAAAAAAGGATTTAAGCAAAAATACATGACTATAGGGGCCACTATCAACAGAGGGGCTACATGCACAAGTACACGTAAAACCCACAAATGAATGGGGGCTAGAGCTCTAACACAGTGATTTCTGACATCCACATGTGAGGGTGACTGTGAGAATGTGGGGAACCTCATGGACAAAGCTGTTTGGAGAAGTGCACCTCCAAACCACAGGAGATCACCCTCTTAACCAGAGATGACCCTGGTCCCTCCCCTGAGCCCTCTGCCAAGTGCAGCAAAGCATTTAACGGCCTCTGCTGCCCTCTACTGGTAGCTCATGGAAACACATTTTTACCTCTTGGTAGGGACAAGTTCCAAGCCGAACTGAGCTATGAGAGACCCCGTGGATTCTCCAGGGGTGTTCTCAACTGCCAGAATCAACGTGGAAGTTCGAAGCAAACCCCAAAGTGAAACACACACAGAAAATCACCCACCTTGTCTCTACATTTCAAAATCAATTCTAATAGAAGCAGCTACCCAGACTAATGATGAGAACAGTGTCATGAGAGTCCAGTGATCCCACCTTATCCACGGTGGGCTAGCTTTCCACACACTCACATACCCTTTCTCATTTGTGTCCTGTAAATACAGAATGGGGAAATTATAGGGATACGCAACTCATGCGTTTTAAATTGCACATTGCTCAAATAGCCAGATGAAATCAAACTAGCCTCTATCCAGTGTGTCCACACTGTACGTGTTATCCAGCTGATCCTTGGCTGAGCAGCTGTCTTGGTGATCAGATGGACTGTTGTGGTACTGCAAAGCTTGTGTTCAAGGAATTAATAAGGGCAGGGGGAGTGGGAAGTGTAGAACAGCCTGACTCTGGCTCTACGCAAGTGTGCTGCAGGCCACATGGGATGAATCATAGTATCACATGGTACTTGACACTATCCCAGGTCTCAGGCTACAGCACAGGCTCACTGTATTTCCTCACCAGACCTCAGTTCATGAAGTGGCCACTAGGGGGCAGTGCTCCCGGGCACTTCCCAGGCACCCTTGGACCATCTGATTTCTCACAACCAGACCTTCCCATCTGCTTATCTGGCACAACTATTGGCAATGCACACATGGCCGAGCAAGACTGGTTCCAGCAGAAGAACATCATGGACAGTGGTTGCATGAGGGGGGCTGTGTATTGACCTCTAGCCTACAACAGGAGTGTAGCTTACAAAAAAGGAAACTGAGGCCAGAGGAGCTGGGGCCCATGGGCACCCGCTGAATACAAACACTCAAAATTTTCAACTCTCTCCTTGGAAGAGACTCCAACAGTTCCTTAAAGCTCTGTTAATTCTTGCCAGGTTGGACAGACTTCCAGTAATTCCCAGGTTAACATCAGACAATAAGAAATCTCATATTGAAGGCTAGGGCTAGTCACCGGCATCTTTGCATTTCCCCCATGGGGTCTGTTGAGCAAAGTTTTCCTGGGTAAATGTGAACAAATGTCCACACATCCTAGCTATGGTATTGTCCTAGTTTGCTTTGCTGTTATGTGATAAAACACAGTGACTAAAAACAACTTGGTAAAGAAAGGCTTTATTTTATCAGTTACAGTTATAGACCATCATGAAGGGGAAAGGGGGCAGGAACTCGAGGCAGGAGCCTGGAGGCAGGAGCTGAAGTAGAGACCATAGAGGTGTGCTATTTACTGGCTTGCTCCTTGTGGCTTGCTCAGCTGCTTTATTATTCAACCCAAGACCATCTGTCCAGAGGTACCACCACACACAGTGGGCTAGACCTTCCACATCAACACCGGTCAAGAAAGCTCAGTCTCAGACTTGCCTACAAGCCAATGTGGGGGAGGCATTTTCTCAGTGGACATTCCCTCTTTTCAGATGGCTCACCTTGACAAAAATCTAAGCAGCACAGGCACCAATAACAGATCAGAGCACAACCTCACCAAAATCCAAGTTTTGAGCTCATTGACCTTACTTAGAGAGCACTACTGGGGGGCTAATTAAGGAATGTAGGTGTCTTAGTCAGGGTTCCTATTCCTGCACAAAACATCATGACCAAGAAGCAAGTTGGGGAGGAAAGGGTTTATTCAGCTTACACTTTCTACCTTGCTGTTCATCACCAAAGGAAGTCAGGACTGGAACTCAAGCAGGTCCTGAAGCAGGAGCTAATGCAGAGGTCATGGAGGGATGTTCCTTACTGGCTTGCTTCCTCTGGCTGGCTCAGCTTGCTTTCTTATAGAACCTAAGACTACCAGCCCAGGAATGGAACCTCCCATGATGGGGCCTTCCCCCACCTTGATCACTAATTGGGAAAATGCTTTACAGCTGGATCTCATGGGGGGCATTTCCCCAAGGGAGGCTCCTTTCTCTATGATAACTCCAGCTTGTGTCAAGTTAACACACAAAAGCAGCCAGTACAGTAGGTAACCCCAAAGCAGCTGCATTGCTGGGAAGTCTTGCCCCAGCTCAGACACTGACTTCCCTATGACTGTACAGATGGAATATCTCCCCTCTTCAGCCAACTTTCCACTCTGCATGTTCTAGCATCTCCTAAAGGCCACATGTGATTTGGGCAGGGTTATAAGCAGATAGCAGGGCAGGGAGGTGACTGAGATCTCAGATGACAGTCCAGGCACTCCCCCACCTCCTCCTTCTGCGGAATACCATGAGTAGTCACAGCTGCTTCTGATGAAGATGGCGATGGTTGCCATGCTTAGCCGACTGTTTACAACAAGTGCCTCGAAGACACCTGGCGCTCACTCAAGAGGAGCCAGTGGACATAGCTGCTCGTCTTGGGGTTCAGCAGCACAATCTTTAGGATGAGTAGAGGAGGGGATGGGAAGAGCCTGAGACCCCCTAACTGTGGACCTCTGGAATAATCCATCAGTCTGTTGTATTCACCTTTGGTTTTTATGGCAAATGTTTCATTTCTGAGTCATGTCTATTTCCTATTGCGATGGAGTGTCAGCCTCTAGGCCCTCTCTGGTGGCTGTCCTTTGTTAGCAGAGCAGCGACTGTTCAGGTGTGGTGGTGGAGGAGTGATATCTGCAGGCCTAGGAGGTAAAGAGCAGTTGGGTTCTCTCTGAACAATCTGGGTCATCTCATTGCGTGGGCCGGGGTTTTAATACTTAGCCTCCGAGGAGAGGAATTATAAAATTACATCGCAGCTATGAGAGCACCTCCTGGAAAATAGGAGGCTCATCGGTTCCTGCAGGTCCCCTCCTCACTGTTAGTGTCCTCCACAAAGTATTTTCTTAGAAACAGATTAATGAGATTATTTGTGAGGCTTAGCCAAAGAGGCTTGTAGGGAAACAGGAAATGAAAATGTGAACTTAGAACTGAACATCCTCGAAACAGCAGCATCCAGCCAGCGCGGCTGGGCTTAACTCGGCTTTGAAACCTTGGGCGAATCCATTTTGACCTTTCTGTGCTTGAGTTAGCTCATCTGCTATAGAAACACCACAGCCTGGAAAAAAAGAAAATCACCTGGTGGCTAATGAAGAACTGCAAGGCAGACTCCCAGAAGCCTCAGGAACATCCACTAATGACAAACTGCAGGAAGATTCAAGATCATGGCTGTCGCTGTGACATAGGAAGGAAGTCAGGAAGGAGTGGAAACTGGACTTCCACATTCCCATCCATTTCTTTGATGTGGAAATTACTGGAGGAGGACTGGGGAAGGGGCACTGTGGCTGAATAGCTGCTTTATGAGTGTCAGGCCCTGGGTACAAGCCTCAGCATTGAAAACAAAACAAACAAACAAACAAAAAAACCAAAAAAGAATAAATATGTTCAAGATGTGAACTGAACCACAGAACACTAAATTGAGCTGTGCACTGGGAAATGCTGGAAACACGGCACCTCAAGGATTTATCTGGGCAGGAGGATTACAAATGTGAAGCAGAATGAGAGACACCTTGTCTCAACAGGCCAAAGAGCAAACTAATGAAAACAAGCTAAATAAACTTTTTAAAAGGCTGGAGAGATGGAGAGATGGCTCAGTGACTGCTCTTCCAGAGGTCCTGACTTCAAATCCCAGCAACCACATGGTGGCTCACAACCACCTGTAATGAGATCTGATGCCCTCTTGTGGTGTGTCTCAAGACAGCAACGGTGTATACATATATAATAAATAAATCTTAAAAAAGAAAAAGAACAGAAAAGCAAGAAAACCAACAAAAAAGCCAAACACATCAACAATGGCCAACGTTTACCATGTTACGGTCAGCCTGCACACAGCCCACCTGTTTAGTCTGTGTGACTTGGTGAGTCTACCATCCTCATAGCTGAGCAGCTACATTATCACAGAAAGGTATTATCAAAGAAAGCAATTATCTGCAGCCACAGCTGTCACCCCCAGCTTCACTGCAATCTACTCTCTGTCTCTCCTGATTTTCCTATCCTGGACATCTGATGGGAATGGAATCCTAGGATAGAGTGTGTTAATTAAGTTAATTAAGTAAATGGGGTCACTGCGATTGGCTCTCTTCCCTCAGCAGGGGTTCACTCCGATGGCAGCATGTGCCATTTTCACAACTGAATAATATTCCAGTGCAGGAACAGACCCAGTGGTCAGCTCAAGTGGTAAGTGGTCCAGGTGCAACCATTCGAGCGGCTTGCATGTATTGACTGCTAGTGACAACTCTGCTTGTGGTGGTGTGAACAAGAATGATCCCCGTAGGCTCCTATATCTGAATAGGGGGTGGTACTATTTGAAAGAATTAGTGAGTGTGGCCTTATTGGAGGAAATATGTCACTAAGGGTGGGCTTTGAGGTTTCAGAAGCTCAAGCCAGGCCCAGAGAGTCTCTCTCTTGCTGCTGCCTTAGGATCTGGATGTAGAACTCTCAGCTATCGTTGTCTGTCTGTGGGAAGCATGACACCATGTTTCCCACAATGATGACAACAGACTAAACCTCTGGAGCTGTAAGCTAGCTCCAGTTAAGTGCTTCCCTTTATAAGAGTTGCCTTGGTCACGGTACCTCTTCACAGCAATAGAACAGTGACTAACACACTGGTGTATGAGTGTAAGTGTGCATGTGTTTCCATTTTTCTTGTGTACCTGCCTAGGAGTATAATTGCTGGGTCACATGGTTAACTAACTCTGATCTTCAAAGAGATGGGAGCCTCTTTTCCAAAGAGGGTGAGCATATCTTACCCCCCCCCTTAGTGGCGAGGGCTGTCATTCATAGCACCTGCAGCAGGACACTATGTCACAGTGTCATCTCTTCTTTTTTTCATGATTCTTTTTGTTAGTCTTTTTTTTTTTAAGACAAAATTTTGCTATGTTGCCCAGAATGCTCGTCAATCCCTAGACTCAAGCCACCCTCCATCCTCAACCTCCTAACTGTGAGAACTATGGCTGTTCTCACATCATCAGTTTATTTACCAGGTTTTTGAGAGTGAAGCTCATGTACCTCAGGTTGGGCTTGAACTTACCATGTAGCCGAGAATGACCTTCAACTCCTGAGTTCTCCTCTCCTAGGGATGGGGTTTCATGAGTCTGACTTCACACCTACCTTTATATGACTGTTAAATTCTTTTTTTTTAAAAAAAAATGATTTGTTTATTTTATGTATACAAATACACTGTCACTGTCTTCAGACACACCAGAAGAGGGAATCAGATCTCATTACAGATGGTTGTGAGCCACTATGTGGTTGCTGGAAATTGAACTCAGGACCTCTAGAAGAACAGTCAGTGCTCTTAACTGTAGAGCCATCTCTCCTACCTGGCTATTCAATTCTTTATCAGTTAAGCTGGAGTGAAGTTATATTCCCTAGGGGTTTTAATTTAAAGTTCTATAATTAATAGTAAAGAACATGAGCATCAATGGTTCAAATTCTGGATGGTGGGAATGTGGGTAGTTGGCACATCTTTATTTTCCGTATGCCCACACAGTGTTTTAAGATAGGAGTATTTTGCTGACAAAGCATTTACCACATAATGAGCCCTTCAAAAACAGTAATAGTGCTTTAGCCATGGAGGAGTCTTGCCATACCCAGCATCTGACCTTGCCATGCCCAATCCCTAGAGCCCACTCAGCCTCCCAGCTCTCCTGGTATACTGGCTGGTTTTGTGTGTCAACTTGACACAGGCTGGAATTATCACAGAGAAGGGAGCTTCAGTTGGGGAAGTGCCTCCATGAGATCCAGCTGTGGGGCATTTTCTCGATTAGTGATCCAGGGGGTAGGGCTCCTTGTGGGTGGTGCCATCCCTGGGCTGGAAGTCTTGGGTTCTATAAGAGAGCAGGCTGAGCAAGCCAAGGGAAGCAAGCCAGTAAGGAACATCCCTCCATGGCCTCTGCATCAGCTCCTGCTTCCTGACCTGCTTGAGTTCCAGTCCTGACTTCCTTTGTGATAAACAGCAATGTGGAAGTAAGCCAAATAAACCCTTTCCTCCCCAACTTGCTTCTTGGTCATGATGTTTTGTGCAGGAATAGAAACCCTGACTAAGACACCTGGGAAGGCCAAGGCTGCCTGGGCTTAGTGTCCAGCCCTGGCAGTCCTTACAGTACAGTGACAGAAGTCCACTAGAGGGCTCTCAAACATCATAGTGATTACAGGGGCCTTCAAAGATAGAATGTGCCAGCTGCTCAGCTGCCTAGCCCTGTGGGCCCCTAGGGCCATTTACAGTGATGGTCAGCATCACCATTATGATCTCCCACAAGTCCTGTCTTCCTGATATGCACACCCCCCACCCCTGTCACATTTCCAGAGTCCTGCCACCCAGGTCTCAGCTAGGGTCCAGCCTGACATTGGGTCTGGCTGCCTGTCTGTCTTCCGTCTGCCTGTCCTTGTCTCCCTCCCAACAGAGATGCTTCTGGAACTGGGACGGAGTCTCCGAGACACTGCTGTGGTCAACAGATGGTGCCTCTGCTGCCAGTTGGGTGTTTTCAGCCCTTGAACTTGAAATGTTGTGAGCCCCACTCAAAGTGACAGGAGGACCTGGAGGAGGAAGAGGTACAGGGGCATTCCTCATGGAAAGAGTGAGCAGATGAATGAGCACTGAGCTCTGCCCACACCCGAGGACACATCGAAAAGCACATTTATTGTCTTGGAGCCTTATTATTGTGAAAAGACACCATGGCCACGACAATTCTTGTAAGGGAAAACATTTCATTGGGGCTGGCTTACGGTTTCAGAGGTTTAGCCCATTAACATCATGTCAGGGAGCATGGCAGCATGAGGCAGACTTGGTGCTGGAGAAGGAGCTGAGAGTTCTACATCTGGATCCAAAGGCAACAGAAGGAGACTGTGTACCACAGTAGGCACAACTTGAGCATAGGAGAACTCAAGGCCTACCCCTATGGTAGCCCACTTCCTCCCACAAGGCCACACCTCCTAACAGGGAGGGCTCCATATGGGCCAAGCATTCAAATACCACCACATTTATAGTCCAGAAAGTGTCCCTCACCAAACGCTTGAGCTTGGGTGCTGTCAGCCTCCAGAGAGTGAGATATACAGTGCTGTTGGTTAAAACACAATCTGTCGTATTTTGTTACAGCAGCCTGAGTTGGCTGAGAGCTTCCATAGCTCTTGTGTCCCAAGGCCAGGTGCACCTCAGGGATCTGTTCCTGCAACCGTCTAGCAGTTTCCCTCCATTGCCCTCAGAGGAAATTAAGCCAACTGGAGAGACACCCAAGAGCACCTTCCTGCATCCTCTGGGGCCTGTGGATGTGTTCTCAGGGACAGGACACTTGTCTAGAGTGTATGAGACCTTGGGTTCAATCACCAGTACATGGTACACCTCCATCCTCTAGGTGCCTTGGACTGTAGCATGGCCCAGCCCCACAGAACGATGGAAGAGAGCTACCACGATTGGTGACAGAACGGAGTTCTTCTCTACCACTTCCTTTTTCCAGTATCAAGGCCCAAGAACATGCTTATAAAATTACTCCTGTTCCTCTTTTTTTATCTTCCTCTACTTCAAAGAATACAAGGAACATCTTTGGACCACTACCCAGCTTCAGCGAACCCAACCGCTGTGGTCTCCCCATAGCTCCTGTACCCTAAGGAGAGAGAGGGAAGCTACACGTGGCAGGTGCCCAGGGGCCCCAAGGTAGCATCCTCTCTCTCCACTTCCCTGTGGACAGATTGCTCTGTCAGCCCTGTGAGGAAGCCCTCAGGCCCCAGACTCCTACTGAGAACTTCCAGAGGCTAAGGGACAGCTTTACACTGGACATGTTTCCTGTCAGGAACAGGCTGGCAGCTTCTCCTTGGTGGAAGAATGCTGACTAGTCCACTCTGACTCGTTCTCGCCACCCTTTCAGCATCAATTCTCAACCACAAATATTTGGCAACATTTTTCTCAAAGGTGAATAAAGTAAGTCTGACACATCAAGGGAAAACAACTTAAAGCATTTAGTGCCAACTTAGAGTTTTTCAAAATAATAATAATAATAATAATAATAATAATAATAATAATAATAATAATCAGAATTTTGGAAAACTTGTATCTGCCACTGTGAGCTGTCCAGCTTCCTGTATTTACATGCATTTCTGAAGTTGGTGTTAAAATAACTACTGTGGATTTTTTAAAGGTTTCCTCTGTGTGTGTGTGTGTGTGTGTGTGTGTGTGTGTGTGTGTGTGTGTGTGTGTGTGTGTGTGTGTGTGTGTGTGTGTGAGAGAGAGAGAGAGAGAGAGAGAGAGAGAGAGAGAGAGAGAGAGAG
>JADRCD010216746.1:30798-59699 GCA_019843815.1 Montemys delectorum
AGAGAGAGAGAGAGAGAGAGAGAGAGAGAGAGAGAGAGAGAGAGAGATACACAGAGAGAGGCAATAGCGGTAGCATGCCATGTCTATGTGCCCTTAGAGGCCAGCAGAGTGAGCTGCAGCTATAGACAGTTGTGGGAACTCTTGCCTGGTACTGAAAACTAAAGGCACTTACCCACTGAGCCATCTCTCCAGGTCCCGGTGTGGATTTTCAAGGTTAATGAAGACTAGAACAATGTTTGAAACATTTGGATAAATGGGTGAGTCAGTTGTTTCCAAATGACCATTGTTTCGTGTTACAAAATTATGAATGAGTTTTTAAAACATCATTCACAACACAGAAGAGAAACAGTTTTTAACAGAGAAGGGGAATTCACCCTCATCCTCCCAGACTCTGTGTGTAAATGACTTGTGAGTAGGAGTGTAACAACCCATACAAGATAGTTAGTGGCACCCCCACTGAAGATGCCAACTAAGAGTTTTAAGTCCTTTTAACTGATGGCCAGACCAAGAGCAGGTTTGAGCCTCTAAAATGTCTCTTGATGCCAAGTTCAGGGACTTGCATTTTTAAAGGCAAAACCCATAATGATACATCAGAGTGAGATGAAGGTCAGGTAACCTTGACACATTCATTCCTGGCAGAACATGGTAGTTATTTTAGACATAACTTGTTTAATACATCTGGACCACAGTCAAGGCCATGAAAACCTCAAATATGTTGCCAGGGCTAATGATGTGACTATTGTAGGGAGGGGCAGGGGAGAGGGCTGAGAACTGTCTGAGCAAACACCAGATGGAGTCAGAACAGGATGGCGATACTGTCGTCATTCTAAGTTACTTGTCAAGTTTGCTGCAGTGCCAGGGAGGGAACTCACTGCCATCTAGAAGAACTCGGGACCAGGAGATGGCTCAGCAGATAAAGGCACCTGCTGCCAAGTCTGACAACCTGAGTTCAAATCCTGGGACTCACATGACTCCCGAAAGATGTCTTCTGACTCCCACACTTGAGCATACTTCCACATGTACACACATTAATACATACACACACACACACACACACACACACACACACACACACACACACACTTCCATGCATATATGTGGCCACCTGGTTCACACTAAATACATTTTTAAAAGTGTAATCAAACGCTTTAGAAATCTTGTTAAAATCATTGCCCTTGCTCTGGCATAACTGTCTAAACACAAGACTGAATTTTCTTGACCCCAAGCAGAGGTGAGAATGCAGTCATCTTATTTCTGTAAAGCTAGATATTAAATGTTTTAAACTGTGGGATGAATTCTTCTTTATAAGTTATATGTTTTTTAAAAATATACTGACTTCATAAAATGGATTATGTATAGTAGTATATGAGAGATTTACTAGCATTCTCAAGTAAAGCATTCTTATTATGAGCTTTATGTGGTATCCCTTGGGAGCATAGATGTGTGCATGAGTGTCCATGGACACCAAGGGCCAACCTTAGAATTTACTCCTCAGGTACCTTTCAGTTAAGCTTTTGTATTTTTAATTTTTTAACATTGCTCTCTCTCCCTCCTTCCCTCTCTCTCTCTCTCTCTCTCTCTCTCTCTCTCTCTCTCTCTCTCTCTCTCTTTCTCGTGTGTGTGTGTGTGTGTGTGTGTGTGTATGTGTGTATGTGCGTGCACATGCATGTGCACATGGGCCATAGTGCAAATGTGGAGGCCAGAGGACAACCTGTAGGAATTGGTTTTCTCCGTTTACCATGTAGGTTTTCAGATTTGAACTCAGGTTGCCAGGCTTGGCAGCAAGCACCTTCACCCAGTGAACCAGCTCACTGGCCCCACTTTCGGTTTTGAGAGAGTGTCTTCTCACTGGACTGGAGCTTGCCAAATTGACTGGACTGGCTGTCTTTGCCTGGGAACACGAGCACACACCACCATGCCTAGCTTTTCACATGGGTCCTGAGGATCAGTCTCAGCTCAACACTTTACTAACCCAGCTGCATTCCCAACCCCTGATCAGTAGTTCTATTGTTATCAATAGCAACAAGATGTCACCTACACAAGTAAGAGCTCCTTGTCTTTAGTCACTTTTAAGACTACCAAGAGGTCCCAAGAACAGACAGCTTGAGACAGAAGAACCTTCAATCACTTTCTGAAAAATTGCTATGTCTAACCCAAGTGGGAACCATGAACCTGGAGGACAGTGGCATATAATGTCAATGGCAGTTCATCGAGTGTCACAAATGAGACATTCTCTGGTACCAGATGCTGATAACAGGTGTGGGGACAAGGAGTTCCTTTAACTTCCTCTGAAATTGACTGTGAACCTTAAATATTCCAAACATATTTTTGAAGTAAGGTACCCTCTACCTTTCTATCAAAAATTTCTGTAACTTTTGATTTGTTTGAAAATGTCTGTGACCACAGGTTTTCAGAGCGGCCATAAACTAGACAGTTCTACCTGTAAGAACACTGCTTCAATCATGGCGCTGGAGGTGGTGAGAATACACTTGTTGACTTGGTTGAAGCACAGATGTGAAACTTGTCCAGAGGAGCCTTTCTAGCTCATCACCACCACTGCCATCACCACCATCACCACCACCATCATTACATTCATCACCACCATCACCACCACCACCATCACCACCACCATCATAACATTCATCACCACCATCACCACCACCTCCATCACCACCATCATCATAACATTCATCACCATCATCACCACCACTATCACCATCACCACCACTGCCATCACCACCATCACCACCACCATCATAACATTCATCACCACCATCACCACCACCACCATCACCACCACCACCATCATAACATTCATCACCACCATTGTCATCACCACCATCACCATCATCACTGTCATCACCACCATCACCATGCCCATCATCCACTGAATGCATTTTGCTAGATGAATGCTAAAAAGAGTATTTCTCCACTCTCCAGAAATGTGAAATCCCCATGTAACAACCGATAAAAGTTTGTAAAATAACAGCATTCACAAAAATGATTTCAATGATGTGTTCTCTGTAGTCTTCCTCATGACCCACACACTTGGGAACTGGACACTGTTAGAGTTAATATTTATATGATTTTTCTCCATTTAGTTATTAATTCATTCATTCCTTTTGCACGTTTCTCCATTAATTAATTTATTATTTGTTCATGTTTACATGTGAATCCTTTTTTAAAAATAAACTCAATGAAATTAAAAAGAATCTATAAAAAATCTTTAAGCATCCCAACTTTTCTGTCCCTTCGCTCACTTTATTTCTCAAACGAGGAAGCAGATAAAAGCAAGCCATGGTTGCCCTGCCCCTTCGTATTCAAGGGCTCATTTCCAAGGCTGGTGTCAGCCCTTGTTTGAGGTCAGAGCTGGCTGTGGAGCCCAGGCCCCCCTGTCTCTGGACCACTCTTCCCATCTGTTTAGGAAGCCCTTGAGAGTTCCTGCCACCTGTCCCATGGACTCCCTATCCACTGCTCTGTAAGCATGTGTTGACTGTCCCCTTCATCACTCCGCTCCAGCCTCTGCATCCTCCATGCTATGACTGCTCTGTGAACACTCGCTTGCAGAGGAACCACTGGACCTGAGTTTCTGACCCATAGCATTTGCTCTCTCCGCTGTGCCAGTGGCCACCAGCAGGATAATCCCTAGGTATTACTGTGACGGCATCATAAGTGAAATCTATTTTAAACCCAGGACCTCTTTGTGAAACCAGGGAAGAAAACGTGCAGTTTGTATGCCAATGAAACTGGTTATAGTTCTAATCAAAAGATCAACATTGTAAGATCCTAGCACACTCAGTAACTAAAATGACTCGTGCCTGGAGTGGCTGGGTAGAGTCCAAAGTCTAGTCCTGGGTTCTGACTTTTACAGCCACTGTATATACTCACAGGGCCACTGTCAGCTTCACTGAGAGCATGACTCATAATTCTGCTCAGCCTCTTGCTCACTGTGGGACGACCCATACCCAGCTAAGCCAATCTGAGTCACAGTGGCTCTGCTATAAACAAGGCTGGCAAGAAAGCCGTGTGAACCTTTGCTGCCAGGGCTCCATAGGATCTCCAGCGTGCAGTGTTTACGTGAGCATACTGCATCTGGGAAACAGTGAGAGCCGTGGGTGTGGCATCGACTGAGAAAGGGGGCTCCAGGGACAGCACAGTGATCTATATGAGACCCTTATTAGTCAAATCAGCTGTGTCTCAAGAGAAGCAGATGGTGTCCAGTCCACTAGGCACCAAGGCAAAAGCCGAAAGTATGTGTTCTGCTTAGAAGGAAGGGATCAAAAAGCAGGAGGGAAGTCTCCAAAAGTGACAATAACAATGACTGGTTAGAAAATACAGAGCATGCCTTCTCCCTTTTACCACACATTTTACACCAAAATGAACCTTGGTAGTGTGGAGTCTTCCGTGGCTACCTCCCTCCTCCTTTGCTGGGTATGTGGGAGGCTCTGTAGAAGAGACCCCCTTCCAGCTCAGATGAGCATCCAAGTCCACCTAAAGGCTCACTTAAGACAAATGAGTGTCTTTGCCTGAAGAAGCTGAATGAAGAGAGGTGTAAACAGGACAGAATGGAGCACGGCATCCTGGTCTATGTGTAAAATTCCATCAGGAATGCCATACTTCCTCTGGGACAGAAACCTGGGGCCAGGAGCTTGGTTGTTCTGTCAATGACTATTCATAGCCCTGAGTCGCGTTTGGGTGGAAGAGCCTGAGAGCTGTTTTCAGATCTGCTGCCAGGTTTAGTTTTTCTGTGTATTGCCTGTTCCCCTACAGAGCTGAGGGACTTACGTAGCCTGCAAAATCTAACAGCAGCCATGTCGGTGTCTTTCTCTCCTTCCACACAAACTATACAGTTCCAGGAATGGAGCACAGCCCTTGGCATAAGCTCTCAGGTCCTTCTCACCAGGCCAGGGTGTGACACTATTGCTGCTCTCTCATCTCTTTGGTGATTCCTGGAAGCCTGGCTCCAAGGATTCTCTGTTTGGTGCCTGTTATCCATGGTTGCCCCTCCCGTTACTCAGTCATGTCCTTCTTGAGAGTAAAGAGCTAAGGGAGGGGCAACAGCTTGGACTCTGCCACTTCCCACAGTTGGCAGTGAGATGGCAAAGCTACTCATTAGTGTAGTTGTGACAGCGATACATCCAAGTACTGAAAGAGCTGAGACACTTGAGCTATATAGCACATTTCTCCAGCTGAATGAGGGGTTGTCAGCTTCCACATACTGGCTGGTGACCTTGTCTGAGGGCATCTCCACAAACAGAACCCCAAAGAGTTTCTAGGGTTCTGAGTTGCCTGGTAGGGACAGGACAGGGGTGCTAAGAGACCAGGGAGATCCACTCCTCTCCCAGCTGAAATGTCAGCCCTGTTTTCTACAGACTGGGCCTGTTGCTTATTTGGATTGTAGAAGATGTGACATTAGACAATGGTGAATTGACTTCAAGTCTACACAGAAGTTCGTGGGCTAGTTCCCATGTAAGAGAAAGAGGGTGCTGAGGAGCACTGGCTGAGTGGGAGAAGAAACTCTGAGGGGCATAACCTGCCCTTCTCACTGCTCAGGCCTCTGAGAGGCTTCGGAAGGCTAGAGGGGCCTGAAATGTATACCTGTAATTTCATTGTGACATTTAGAGGATGCCCCAAATGGGATGACCACAGAGGCTGGATGTAGGACTGTTATTTAGAAACACCCCACAGTATACTCACACACACTCAATGTCATGTCCAAGAGGACACAGCTTCTAGCTCTATCTAACTTATGTTTGCTGAGATAATAAAACCGAATTCTGATGCTGGAGCTTTTCCAGTCTATATCTTACCTTCCACAGAGCCTGGTAAGCACTGGCTAATCAGGGGAGCCCAATCCTTTTGATGTGATGTAAACTATTGATTTTTCTGAAGTTATTATCCTACACATCATGTTCTTATTGTCAGTGAGCATAATATCTCGCTTCTTTTATATTTTTCTTTTCATTTCTTTACTTTTTTTTTTTTTAACCCTTGTGCGTCTTGCTAAGTAGCCCAGGCTTGCCTGGAATTCCTGATCTGTATCAGTTTCCCAAAATCATGTACCAACACATCTGGTGAGCATAGTGTTTTCAAATTCTTTCTTTTGCAAATGTGAATGAACCTTGTCACAAGACAAAGTAGTGGTTTTGTTTGTATTCTTGCTGGCTTGAGGCAAGACTGTCTGTATTAATTGCCTTTGTTGCTGAATTAAAATGTCATGATCAAGGCAACTTACAAAGAAAGAATCTACTTATTTGGGCTCATGATTCCAGAAGGATAGTCTACAACATCAAGGAGGCATGGCGGCAACTGGCAGAGCTAACTCCAAGAGCAGGAACCAGAGGGAGAAAAGAAGGAAGTGAGATGAACCTATGAACTCTCAAAGCCTACCCCAGTGACATACTTCCTCTAACAAGGCTCCACCCCCTATAAGTAATGTAACATGCCCAAATAGCGCCACCAGCTGGGGATCAAGTAATCAAATACCTGAGCCTATGGGGCATGTTTCTCATTCAAACCATGGTGGCCTCTTTATGAAGCTTCACTGTCCTAGAACTCCCAACATACCAGAATGACTTCAAAGCTTTGGCAATCTTCTGATACCTGATAGATTGGCTTATAGGCACAGGCCAGCACCCACATCCATTTCCTCTTTATTATGTGGACACATTAAAAAAAAATCCAATAGAAAACTCAGACCTTCAAAGAATATGAGTGTTTTTAGACTCTGAGTTTAAATTTTTTTACATTTATAATCATATTTTTTAAATATATTCCAAAATTTTCAGATGAACAAGACCAAGTTGTTTTAAATTTTGTTTTATATATGTGCATTTATTTTATATACTCATAGCAAAATATGACTGTGTCTATGGGCATGCACATGCCACAATGTATGCAATCAACTCTTTCATTCCACTGTGTAGGTGATGAAGACAGGGTCATCAGGCTTGGTGACAAGCATTTTTACCCACTAAGCCTTGTTTCCCAAACCCAAACTTTATAATAATTTAGTAGCAGGCGCACAAGGTAGCCCAGTGGGTAAATGTGTTTGCCACCAAGTCTGATGATATGAGTTTGATCCCCCAGATCTCACAAGGTAGAAGGAGAGAAATCACTCTTGACCTCTATACATAAATAGATAGACACACACATCATGGCATGTGCACATACACTTACAAAGAAAATAGTGAAGTAAACTTTTAATAATTTAGTAGGTAAGAGTCATCTTGAATTAGTAGGTCTTCAATGTAGAGTGTGATAGAGATCCATCCTTTCAAAACACAAGCACAATTTTGTCATTACGTGTTTGTTTCATTTTTATGGAGGTAGAGACGGAACCCAGGGCCTGTCACACGCTAGGCACTTTAGTGTTCTACAGTGTAGGGGTGACCCCCCCAACCCTAAGCAACTGTTTTAATTGGAGTCAAGTAAGAGCTTATTAAATGTCTGTCTCATCTGCCCAATAGTAAGCACCACAAGGGTGAGGACCCAGCACTCTGCTGCCGACATTGTGGGAACCCAGCTCACATCTCTGAGTGTTGAAGGCCACTTATCTTTGAGCTTCATAAGATCCACCACTTGTTACAGAGCTGCTGCTTTAAGATTCTATCAACACGTGAAAGGGGATCACTTTTCAGATCTGTCAGTTTCCACTGTGGAGCCTATAGGATAGTAAAGTCAAAACTGAAGGGTTCCCCATTAGAGTTTTTTTTAAAGGAAATGTTGTACTGGAAAACATGTAATATAAATTTTGGTGCCTTTGCTATTTTGCTGACTTCCTGTTACTGGAAGAGACCATATTTTACTCTAACCTGTTCATGCAGGGCTTCTAGTTCTGTAAGTGTCTAGCCCTCATTAAAGGAACTAAGCCTGGAAGCCATAACAGCCACCAAGGGACTAGAACACAAGGTCATCCCATCCTTTATCCTTCTGTATCTAACTTCTGACTGGAAAAACAAGTTCAGAGCGCTTTTCTACCTAAAAGGAGCAAACTGCCGTATCAATCCAGAGGACAAGGTCATAGGGCCTACAGTCTGTTAATCTACTCACAGGAAAGACAAAAAACCCACAGACCTTTATTACTGTGGATAGCAAGGTCAAATGAGAAGGGCCTGCAGGCCTAGATGACCCTCTTTTGGAGTACTCTAGCCCATAGCCTTTCCCACTCATTTTCCTGATCTTAGGCAAAAACTCTTTTCAGGGTAGTATCCATGGAGAAAGGTACAAACACTGTCTATAGAACATCCTGGTTCCAGAAGCTATGACACCTGATGGTTGCTCTGCCACGCAGTATCCAGAGGAGCTAGCCAGTTTGGCAGAGACAGTGCAAATGTGCTATGAGAAAGAACTCAGAATAAGATGCCATCCCTCGGAGCATACTCCACTGGCTTCCTCTGCTCCTGCTTCTGCTGGTATCGGGCCTTCTGATAGAAAATGATGATGACCACGGTGACAATATTCAGAAAGATGACAAGCAGGATGAGCCAAAACGAGTATCCGTAAGTGTGGGTTGTTCTCTCATTAACAGTCTCTGGATAAAGCTTCTGGGACAGGTTTTCGGAGAGATGGTTGGACTCGGCATTCCCCACGAACAGAAGCATGCTCAGAAACACAAAGGATGCTGTGAAGAAGATTGAGCTTCATAAATGACGCCCAAAGCAAGAACAGTATTTGTGTCCATGCATGTGTGCATGTATATGTGTGCATTTCTGAGGTATGTGTCTGAATGTACACACATGTATGTGCACACACGTGGAGGCCAAAGAACATTAGCTGTCTTCCTCTAGAGTTTCCATCTTTTCTCTCTCTCTCTCTCTCTCTCTCTCTCTCTCTCTCTCTCTCTCTCTCTCTTTTCTTTCCTTCTTTCTTTAATTTGGAGAGAGAGCACAGTCTCTTACTGAAGCTAGAATTTCCAGTTTGAGCAACAAGCCTCTGAGAGCCCTTGGTCTCTACCTCACTGCCCACCCAGGACATGGTTACAGATGTGTGCCCCATCCCTGCCTTTTTTCTTGGGCGCTAGGGATCTGAATGAACTCTGGTACTTATTTCTCTGCAGCAATGACTTTACTCATACAGCCATCTACCTATCATTGTGATTTATGTTTTAAAGTTATTTATTTATATGTATATGAGCATATTTCTGTATCAATGTATGATTCCATACATGTAGGTACCTATCCACAGGGCCCAGAATAGGGCATCAGATCCCTTGGAACAAGCATTACAGGTGTTTGTGAACCACCTACAGGATGGGGGAGGGGGATTCGAACTCAGGTCCTTATAATTGAGCAGCAGTCACTCTTAACTGCTGAGTTATCTCTCCAGCTGCGTTTTTACTCCCCACACCCCCATCCCAATGCATTCGTAATATCACTTATTTTCTTTATGGGATACATAATCCAAAGGCATTTACTGAATAGCTACATGGAGTTCTATAGTGTTTCAGGATGAAGGAAAATGTAAAAATAAGATGTAAGATATAAACTAGATTCTAGGCATGAAATGCTAAGTATTATTCTGGGCAGTATCTGACCTATAGTCTCACATCCTGTCAGAGCTTATTGTTGGGCAACTGGTCTACCATGCAGCAAGGTCATACAAGTAGCAGGTGTGAGCAAGTAATCAGGGCAGTGAGAGTGGGCATGGTAAATGTATGAGGAAATGTGAATGGACAAACAAGACTTGAACAAGCACCAGCATCACAGGTGAAAGAAGCCACCCCACAAAAGCAGGAGAGGGCAGTGGGTCAGGCACACTGCCAGCTGTGAGGAGTAAGTCCTGCCAAGCACAAGAGAAGCACGGGCTCTCAAGTGTGGGCCTGGACTGAGGGAAGCTCTAGAGAGCTGCTGCAGCTGTTCACTAATGCACGACTCAGCCAAGTGTGGTCTTGAATCAGGCAGTAGCCACCACAAAGCAGATTTATAGTTGCTTAGGCTGAGTGAGAAGCAGGTTGTAACCAGGAGACATGAGGTCTCTCTCTGAGCTGGTGAAAATATTTCTAAAATGATGGTTAGTGATGTCTACAGTGTCTAAGAACATGTCAAAACCCAGTGAACCATGTGCTTTAAGTGAGTAATGTATGGGCTGGTGATTCATATGCCAGTAGTGCTGGAAAAATTAATTTCTTTTCGGGGAACATGAGGGTGAGGATGGTTGGGTGCTCATGCCCAGGCAGGGTCCAATACATCAGGAGGCTCTCCAAGATGAAGTCCTTCTGAGATCCTTAATATGCTGATGCACACAGAATGTGCACAGTTCAGTGAACTCTCAGGCATCAAACTGTGTCCTAACCCAACGACAAGGAAGCTCCCCAAATGGTCCTCTGAGGGAAGCTAATTAAGGATGGGGGTTGTGTGAAGAGAATGTTTGAACAGCCCTTGATGACACACCTCGCCCACAAAATAATGGCTGTATTTCTTAATCATTTGCATGAACAAAAGTCTTGTTCCTCTGATGCACCCTCTCACACCTTCATTATCCTTCATTTTCCTCTTGTGAAGTTTCTTAATAAAAGCTTAATTAATCATAAAGGGGGTGGAACGTATACAAGGTTAATGTCTTTATCCTAAAGTGGATTGTCTGGAGCTTTGATTTGCACAGGGAAAGGCTGGCACACAGACACCTTGCCTATCCGGGCACTTTAAAGGCAGATGCCTGGAGCCATGGGCTTCACACTGCTTCTGGTTAGCTGAATATCCTTCGTCCTTCCTTCCTTCCATACTTCTTTCCGTCCTTCCATCCTTCCATACTTACTTCCTCCCTCCCTCGCTCCCTCCCTCCCTCCCTTCTTTCCTTCCTTCCTTCCTCCTTCTCTCCTTCCTTCCCTCTCTTCCTCCCTCAGTCCCGACCTCCTATCCTTCCTTCCCGCAGTACTGGAAATTAAATATAGAACCTCAAAAACAGTAAGGGAGTTCTTTATCATTTCATCATTTATATTGAAAATAGGGCTTTAAGCCCCCTCTGCAGCCAGGCAATCTTGAGCTTGGGGAATCTTCCTGTCTCAGCCTTCTAATACTTGGAAGTATAGGCCTGCATCTCTAGGCCTGGCTGGCTGGCTGCACAGATTCTCCAGAGTTGTAGATAAAAAGAGGCTGGGGGAGGGAAGCAGTTCTTAAAGGCCTAGGGACAAGGGCTTCTGGCCAGCAGCCCTTCTCTGCTGGGCCAGGGTACTCATTACTTCCTGTGTTCTCCGGTTGAGAAACAATATGTCAGAGGAGACAGTTTGTGTAGATCTGTCTGGATCCAACCTTCTCTCTAGCTACCTTAAAATCCCTCCAGGCCAACTCCAGCCACATTGGGCCAGTGTGTGCTGAGATGTAGGGGCACAAGCCTCAGGCAGTATTATTGCTGTTTCTCTCCTCCAGAAATGAACCAGGTAATCTATTTCCTGTTCCGCCCACTGGGCCAGCTCACAACCTGGGAGCCCAGGAGAATGGCAAGCCTAGCACCTCAGGGGACTGTAGTATTCTCATTGGCCCCAGGGCCTTAAAGTTGGCCTGGATTCAGCCCTCCTGTCAGTGTAGCCCAAAGGCTAGAAAGCTACATGGTCCACACTATACAGAGACCTTTCTGAAGGATCAGCCTCTTGAAAACCAAGTTTTCACTAAACTCTGTAGCACCCCAGATAAGAGGAGAAAATCGAGGCTTTCTGAGGGCATATAAATACAGAATCCAGTTTACAGAGCGTCAGGGCAGGCTACTCCCAACTCTTGGGGTTGCCTAAAGGCCTTCTCTAGATCCAGGTCAGAATGCATAACTTCCCCTTACACAGCTATTACAGGTGGTTTTCCTGTCCACCCCGTAGCCTCTCCTCCCTCTGTGTTAGAAGGTAAATGTGGGGAATTTTTTTTTTCTCACAACATAGCCCTTTGTGGCTAGATGTAGGCAGGGCTGTGGGGAGGCTGTCCAGATTCCTTTTCCTGTCGCCCCCAACCCCCAGCAGACATAGGCTTCTGACATCTGTATAGTCAGCCTGTCTTCCTCTGCAGAGGAAGAGGGAGGGGACCAGCCGTAAGCCCCATGGGCTGCAGACAGGGCAGTACCTGGTCAGCCTGGTCTCCTGTCATCTCCCCTTCTATGTGAACTCATGCCTCCTCTTCTATGTGCCTCTAAAGCTGGAGAATAGCTGACCTCGGGCCCAGCTCCAGTATGGACAAGTCTCCTTAGCCAACTCAATGGGTCTATTTATCTATCTTGGCTTCAGAGATTGATCAAGTCATGTCAGTGGGTAAGCCCATGAGAATTGGGCCCAGGACACTCTCCTGACTCCTGGAAAATGACAGCCCTTTCTTCTAAAGCTGCTACTGCAGGAGTCCAGGGTGTGTACAGACATCTGACCTTTAAGAGGATTGAATCAACTGTGTGGCCACAGAACACACACTGGGAAATTACTTTATGCAGGAATGAAGGGAGGCAGGCTTCCCACAACATGGTCTCCAAATTCAGTCATGCCTGAGGCTGCTGCTTCTGTTGGCTCCAAGTCCCATGAGTGAAACTAAGATCAATTCACTGTTTATCCTAGCAGTGAGCAAGATTTGGTGCCAGATGGTGGGTCCTTGACTCTGGGGACCTGTATCTGGATTTGTATCCAAACCCCTTGATTTCTAAGTGTCGGTCCCACTGGGCAAATGTAGGGGATGAAGTACATGGACAAAACCCACGGAGAAACTTTTGCCTAAGTCACAACAAGATCCTCCACTCCCCATCTGGATACCATTACCCCCCCACACACACACACACACAAAATAACGAAATCACCTAGCAACCACACCAGCACTCTAGCTCTCCAGAAGAGTGTTGGCCTCAGATGGCATCCTTTCCTGGCTCTGTGGCTTGGCCACCCAGGTATGGCAACTCTGGAGTCCATATTCTCCTTATGAAGGCAAGTCAGAGAGCAAATGTCTATGCATGTGTGCTCATGAGCACGTATCAACGTGCATGTGTGTGCCTCTGTGTATACATATGTATGCATCTGTGTGCGTGCATGTTCGTGAGCGTACATCAAGGTGTGTGTACAACTGTGTGTGCATGTGTACATGTGTATGCATATGTATGTGCATGCACGGATGTGCTCATGAGTCTTCTCAGGAAACTCACCACTGAGTCCATTCCAGGTGTAGACACCCAGAGGTCCCAGGAACGTCTGGTAAGGGTTGCTGATGCTGTTGTAGAAGGTGAACACTGAGCTCAGCACAGAAGCTGCTAGACTCAGGATCAGGAGTAGGATAGCCACCAGATGCAAAGACTTCTGGGACGAATTGTTCAATATCCCTAAAACTAAAGCAACATTTGGTGAGTGCACAGTGCGGAATACAAAATCCAAGTAAAGCAGAGCTAGGGAAGGCATGGTGTCAGAGAAGGAAGCAGTAAGCCATTTTTCCTGCAAGCACATGACTGCACGGGCTCCGACGACGGCTGGTTCAGTCACGTGTTTGATGCAGAAGCCCTGGATCTGCATCCAATCCCCAGAACACACCTGAAAAAGGCAGATGGGGTGGCGAATGGTTGCAATCTCAGTGTCGGGGAGACAACAGAGACAGGTAGATCCTGGGGTTCATTGAATAGCCAGTCTAGTTGAATTGGGAGCTCCATGTTCAACCAGAAACCCTGTCTCAATAACCAAGATGGGCATCACCTGAAGAATGACATCTGAAGTTGACCTTTTATCTCTACATGCACACATATACGTATGTGTGTGCACCTGCATATACATATTGCCTGCAAATGTACATCTAGGAACATACACAAACACATAAGAATGAGACAGAATTCCTCATGGCAGGCTAGTCAGTGGCTTTCCTTGCCTGTGTAGCCACAGTACTGAAGGTGGATGTTTATCTTAGTTTTCAAGTCCTAAATCCCTGCAACTTCCTCACCAGTGATCTCTGCCCTCAGAGCCTTGCTGGTGGGATAATGGTAATTCCATCACCATAGCTTCCCTCTGGGTCTGAGAATTAATTGCTTCTGGCAGAAACCCTTAGGTTGGGTCTCTGTACAAACCTCTATGCAGTGAGGATTCCATAAACCCTATGGCTTAGAAGAATTTAGTGAGCCAGGATGAGCTAACTGAGAAAAAAAAAAAGCAGGAGAATAAGAGCTAGTGGAAGTGACCACAAAGGTGCCAGACCATAGCAATCAGCGGAGATAGAAAAATGTTTCTTGCTAGGGCAAATCGAGGTGCCTTCCGTTGGCCCAAAGTCTACTCCCTCCCCCGAAAGTGGAAATCGACCACTGGAGGCAGCTGGAAACGTAACCCTCTGGTTAGCCCTTGGATTTCCTTCCAAGCTGAAAGCACTTTACAAAATAGCATTTGCATATCTAAGAAGCTCCAGAGTGGATCTGTGCTTGTGGAAAACACAGTGGAGGTGCCCTGCGCTGTGAGCCATCAGATCCTCAGAGCCTCTGAGCTCTAGCAGCCGTTTTCCAATGCATCTAGCTCCTCTACCTCTTGCTCTACTCACACAAGAAAGCCCAGACATGACAGATGTGTTCCTCCTAAGTACAATGAGGCTTTCCAATGGCCGTCAGTGTGTGTGTTTAGAGATAGTCTGTAACATCCCCTGGAAAAGACAATTGGAGAAATAGATTGTGGTGCTGACTCTAAACAGCGTTAGCAAAATCCACTGGAAGCTGCAAGCCATAATAGCCACAGAGGGGTGAGTAAGAACTAGCCAACGGCTTTCTTCCTCTTCCTGTTTTTATGTGGAGACAGTCACAACCTTAGCTCAGCACTGCTTAAAAGAATAGGAACTACCCGGGTAGACCTGGATTCTTAATTTCCAGGGCTGTGTGTGCTGGGAGCTCCCTGGGACAATAGAAACAACAACACATCTACTGAAGCATGTCCTAGCATGTGCCACCAGCACCCTCTCTTTGCAAGGCATCCCTCTCCTTGCCTTCTCCAGCATCGAGCCCTGCTCGGATGCTCCCTGTAGAACTGCACACCGAGCACCCGTGTGTTCTTTCTGATCATTCAAGGAATACAAAGACCCTGTGTGACCGAAAGACTTGAGTAAGGAATGGGGCTGGGATATTGGAGAGATGGCTCGGCAGTTAAGGACACTGGTCGCTCTTGCAGAGAACATGAGCTTGATTTCTACTCTCAACCGTCTGTAACTCCAGTTCCAGAAGAGTCAACATCTTCTTCTGGCTTCCATGGGTATATGGTGTACATACAGACTTGCAGGCAAAACATAAAATGAAATAAATGTATATTTTAAAGGCACTGTCTTCACTGAGGTGGTTTCATTCCCTGCTTTTGAACTGTGATTCTGGGTGATCTTACACAGGACCCCAGGATCTCACATCTGCCTTACGTAACAATATGTATCTACTCAGTCCAGTTTGGGTGAAGACAGCTGGTATTTTTTTTTTTAACAAAATAATGTTTTTAATCTTAAAATGTCTCCAGCAACCATATCATTAATAAAATCATTTTTATAGATATCAGAAGATGAATCTAGTGGTACCATTAGAAAACAGGCTCAGGACCAACAATGTGGCACATGGGGTAAAGCTGTTGGCTGCCAAGGGCATTAGGTAAAGTTCAATCCCTAGGACCTGAATGTGTAAAGAAAAGGACTGAGCCCCGTGAGTTTTTCCTCTGACCTTTGTGTGCGTGCATGTACTCACACATACACATACAATGTAAGTAAATAAAAAAAATGTTTGTTTTTAAGCCAGGCTTTTCTTCCCTAGGGAAGAGAAGGCAGAAAGACTGGAAGAGTCAGAGATTGGAAGGTTTGGGGCTAAACAATATGTGGTAGACAAGACATCTTCAGGTTTTAAGTCCTCATATTAATTTTTCTAAATCTTCATGTCCTCCTACTAGATAGAGTAGGCGTAAAAAGGGGCATGACCAAAATATTGGGTGGTGTCAGAAGTCCTCCATGAAGAGTTAGAAGGTATCCTGACCAGTGTAGTGCTGAGCCCGGAGCAGGCACCTCCTGCAAGGGAAAGGCCTAAGGGCAGCAGCAACACAGGACACTGGCTCAAAGGGTGAAGGGAAGAAGGCAGGAACCTAGCTGTGATATGTGACAAACGTAGACATGCATCCTTTGCAAACCCCAGGTTCAGCAACAGGTGGACCATGACCTGCCACCCTGGGTGTAGAACATTTCATTCCTCAGACGCACAGGGCAAAGCTCAGCTTCTATAGGTAACACGTTCTCATCGTTCTGGTGACTGAACTCTCCAGTGACTTCTGTCAGTGATCCAAGCCTACATCCTCTGAGCTGTACCCTTTCAAGGAGGCTCTCTAAGATCTGGACTGGGCTCTCATTTGCTCCTGACTGAACCAACTGGAGTCTCCTACTTCTCCATGCTCTGCAGACATTACATATTTAGGAGGTTTTGCTTGTACTAACTCAGCATATGCTGACTTTGAAACTGGAAGGAGGTAATGTCAGAAGGAGACCAGGGAAAAGCAACAGAGCTAGGGAGACACACCCAACCAGAGGTCCAGGCTGGTTCCTGTGGCTGTGTCAGCCATTCATCAAGTCAAGGTGGACCCACTTCCTCTTTCCCAGCAGCCAGGGCTGGAGGAACTGTCCTTCGATCTCAAGGGAAATTAGCTGGGAACAAAGGGAAAGAAAAACCTCTCTCTTTCTCCTTGACAGAGTTCTGTAATCAAGGAAATAATTTAAATATTTAAGTCAAAAATGAAGCTTGACTGTGAGGAACATGCTCTGTGCCCCAAATGCCTGGAATTCTCTGAGTATCTCTCTGCCTTCCACACTGACTTATAGCTCTACGTGGATGTTCATTGGCAAGTGGAATGTTCCATTAATAAGTGGCCATGAGGAGGAGCTGGAGAGATGGCTCGGCAGTTAAGAGCACTGACTGCGCTTCCAGAGGTCCTGAGTTCAATTCCCAGCAACCACATGGTAGCTCACAACCATCCGTAATGGGATCTGATGCCCTCTTCTGCTGTGTCTGGAGCAGCTACAGTGTGCTCATACATACAAAAAGTGACCATGAAGGGCTCAGTGTAAGAAACGCCTTACCCTGAAGACATAAGGGTCTGAGTTCAATCCCTCCAGAACCCATGTTTTTAAAAGAAGCCTGTAATCCTAGCCCTGGGGAACAGGGACAAGGGAACATGCCTGGAGCTTGCTAGCCAGCCAGCCTGGCAGAATCAGTGAGCCCAGGTTCCATTAGAGAACTTGTCTCAAAAAGCAAGGTGGAGGGGGTTGGAGAGACGGCTGGCTCGGCAGTTAAGCATGCTTACTCTTGTAGAGGACTCCTCTTTAGTTTCTAGCACCTAGGTGGAGGCTCCCATTTCAGGGCAGCCAATACCTTCTCTGGCATCCTTGTGCCTCTACATTCATGTGCCACACATAAACTTGTACAAGCACACAGACATATACATAAAGTTAAGGGAAAAAAAAAAAGATGAGACAAAATTAGGGAACGTATCATATTGACCTCTGCCCCCCCCCCGTGTATATGTGCACACTCATGCACAAGCACTTGCGCATACACGTGCAAATACACTCACACAAAAAGAAAAAGAAGATGGCAATCAAGTTCAGCTCTGCCTTGACTTTCAATAAGATTTAGCAGACATCATTTTCCAAAGAGAGTTAATTTTGGGGCTGCTGACTCATAGTTTTCTACATACTTGGGGGGGTGATTCGTCTTAATTTTAACTGCTGCACTATAAAAAATTATTTCTGAATTCCCTGCCACCTAGATATGACAGCTATGTCTTTTCAGCCCCTGCCTCGGAACTCAGACAATGATGGTTGAAGGTTTGATGAGAGTTAGCTGGAGTGCAGTAACAATACCCCTTGCAGCATCTGACAGCTGCTCCCTCCCCATAAAATTAGCAGATACGTGCTGTTCTCTTTCTTTCTTTCATGGGACAAGCTTTTGCATCGGGAGTCCCCTCACAATTGGAGCTAATTGCCCTGATTCTGGCGGCCCCAGAAAGAGGCACAGAGATGAGCACCCAGCCAGCAGATGCCTCAGCTGGGCATCCAGACACCCAGCTCCCCTCTGGGTAAGATTTAGCCATCCAGGTCCCGCCTTCCAACTGCCCTCCACCTCCAGGTCTTGTTTTCTTTAAGTCCATAGACACTGAGTGTGCCGGTTACACTTACAGTCGACCTACAGGATCTAGAATCACTAGGGTAATAAACCTTTTTGCATGACTGTTAGGGAGTTTCTAGATTGGGTTGAGGTGGGAGGATCCACCTTAAATGTAGAGAGCATCCACTTTAAATGTAGAGAGCATCCACCTTAAATGTAGAGAGCATCCACCTTAAATGTAGAGAGCATCCACCTTAAATGTAGAGTGCATCCACCTTAAATGTAGAGTGCATCCACCTTAAATGTAGAGAGCATCCAGCTTAAATGTAGAGAGCATCATTTCATGAGATGAGGTCCTGGACTGAATAAAAAGGAGAAAGCAAGCTGAGTACCAGCATCCACCTCTTGCTGTCTGTCTCTGTCTCTGTCTGTCTCTCTCTCTGTCTCTCTTTCTCTCCTGCCTCTCTCTCTGTCTGTCTCTCAGTCTGTCTCTCTGTCTGTCTCTCTGTCTCTGTCTCTGTCTTTCTTTCTCTCCTGCCTGCAGATGCAATGTGACCAGCAGGACAAACCCTGCCTCCCTTAAATTGCCTTTGACACAAGTAACTAAAACTGGTTCTGCAGGTGGGAACAGATTTCATTCCCACCTCAGACACCTGGTCACCAGAGACCTGACCCATTGCAATGCTCCCATTAGTAGACATCACAGTACTGACAGGTCTTAGAGCACGGCCTAGACCCTCCCCGGAAGTCACAACTAGTGCCTCAGCCTCTTGGACAGTTGCCAAAATTGTCTGGAGAGAAAAGTGACAAAGCCCTTTGGTTTGGCTGTCTTCATTCCCACCGACTCCTCCCTCCGACGTGCTCACATCTCTGAGAAGAGAAGAGTGTAAGTAGCCCTTCTCCAGGAGACACATCCTGATCCATGAGATGAAGCTGGAGTAGGGCAGTGGGGAGTCTTCACACATTTTCAAGACATCAGCTCCATTTAATTTTTTACTTTGTCATTCTTTTCTGTGCTGTATTTACAGCCTCAGTTCCATTCTGTTTAACAGTACAATGTTGAGGTCACAGAAAAGAAATAAAAACCGGTGGAGAGTGGAGGCTGAAAAGAAGCCAGACCAGATGACAACCCATTCAGAGACCACAGAGCCTTACTTACACTTGCTCCTAGCCTGTCTTGGTTCATTTGTAAGCTTGTGTCCTGAGCTGTCTCCAATAAATCAACTCCAAGCAGCCTGCCACCAAGGATCTTGAAAGTAATGCCCAAAGCTTGTGTCATCCTAGTATCTGGCCAAAGGAACCCTGCTGACCATCAACCCTTAATCAGAATTATGAACGGGTTTGTCCTAAAATCACCTAGTGTATTAATCACCTTTTTCATGGCTACAGCAGAGTGCTCAACAACAGTGATTTCATGGAAGAAGGGTGACTAGCTCACCTTCTCCATGTTATGCAGTCTAAGTCCTCAGCCCAGATGTCACCACCCACAGTTAGGGTGCATCTTCTCATCTCCACTAGCCCAATAGAGAGACTCCCTCTCAGATTTGGCTAGAGGCTTGCCTCCTAGGTAACTCTGGTTCCTATCAAGTTGATAATCAAGGTTAGCCATCACACCTGATGTTATAGATTGACTAAAATGTTCTTTCTCCACTGGGTCAAGTTTTCAAGGTCCAGACTACAGCCTGAGTCACTGTGTTTAGGGCTGTGGAACTTTCTGGAGACACAGACTGGCTACTAGAAATAGATTACTAGGGGCAGGCCTTTGAAGGTTATACCCACCAGCTTGTGCCCTCTGCTTTCTGGACCACATTATGTGAGGAAACTATCTTACACAAGGCTCTGCCACGCCTTTCCCACTAATATGGGCTGAAATCCCTCTGAAACCGTGAACTAAAAAGAAACCTTCCCTCCTTTAAATTATTTCTCTCTGGCATTTTGTTATAGCTACATGGAAAATAACACATCTAGTAAGGTTTTCTTTGGTTTTTTTGTTTTGGTTTGGTTTTTGATTTTTGGTTTTTGGTTTTTAAACAAGGGGAACAGGACCTGAATTTGAAGTTCTTCTCATTGATGTGGAAGGTCAAGTACATAGGTTCTTTGCAGCATCCATCCAGGAGATTGCATCCCCAGGCCAGAGTCAGTGCCATGCTCATGCAGCTGTTTGAAGTGTCACATGTCACTGGGCAATGGTGGCGCACGCCTTTAATCCCAGCACTTGGGAGGCAGAGACAGGTGGATTTCTGAGTTCGAGGCCATCCTGGTCTACAGAGTGAGTTCCAGGACAGCTAGGGTTACACAAAGAAACCCTGTCTCGGAAAAAAAAAATCACCAAAAAAAAAAGTGTCACATGTCTACTAACCACAGGACCAAGGTCAAAGAGTGCCATGGAAAGAGAAACAGCATTCATTGAAATGCCAAAATGAGCTCTAAAGATACTTGGTTGGGTCAGGGTATAGGCTGAGTACTACTGGAGATGACATTCCAAGAGATGCCACATCCTAGTGACATACTGTCCTGTTCCTGCCATCCTGGGAAAATGGTACATGTCATGCCCTTTAGGCCCTGATAGCATTCTCAGAGTCAAGTGGATAACTTCATTCAGGGTCCTGTTATAAAGCACCCAAGAGCCAAACTGGGGGGAGAGGGGAGGCAAACCCTCGTGAGTGTAAGCACAGGTCCTCCTAGGAGTCCAAAGAGCTGTGTTCCCCACCCCACCTCCAGCTGTTGTGGGGACTTGTATGGGTGCAGGGCAGTGCCCTTCAGAGGAGGAGGCGTTTCCCCTTGCCCTAGACAGGGAACATGTCACTACAGGAACTGTGTATGAATCCTATCAGTATCTAAGTCTAAGACCTTCACTGTACGGCAGATATTTCAAGCTGAAATTATACAGCTGGCACTTTAGAAGTAGTAAAGATCATCCACTCATGGCTAGAACTAAACAGTCACTTATCTGGATAGTAGACAACCCAGGACCGATCTGGCCAGCCTGAGCTCATTGTCAGCCCAGTTCTACAGCAGGTTTCCTGACTAGGGCTGACTGGGCATTGTCTTCATCCATTGGCCTCTAGCTGGCTAGATGAGTTTGACCCTTTAAGTCAAAAGCTATTGCTCAGTCTGCTCTCTCACCAAAAACCCTGTAGTCTAATAGACACAGGATATCAGACCCCAGTGCAGAGCCTGATAATATAAATTACTGTCTGAGGATTTCAGTGTGTCCTGGCCTTAGCCGCAAAACTAACACACTTGACTTCTCAAGGGGAAGCATCAATCTCTAAATGCTGAACAGGACAATGCATATTTAACTTAATACAGGTTTAATTTTGCTACTAATGATTGGTTAATGATGCTCATAGCAACTCTGGCTTACTGGCAGGAGAGCATCGTGTCTCACTGTAAGTACTGGATTCTGTTGACATGGTAAGCAGCAGGAGATCCTTAGCATTACTTATATGTTCTAGGGATGACTTCTTGTCTGGGAGAAATGTTTACATGTTCAGCGCTTACCACAGTCACAGGTATGGAAAAATCCCATAGTCTCTGAGTGGCCCTTAGATGCCACCCAACAATTGTGTTACATCTTCCTCCACTGAGTGGTTGTTCACCTCTGTAGCAATGAGAGGTTTGACAGTGGGGTGGGGGTGGGTGTTTTACAGTGTGGCTTTCCAGTAGCAAAGAGTAAAAACAGAGAGTCAGGTACAGGCAGCACAAGTATTCTGCCTGTTTCTACACTGACAGGAAGGGGCCTAGCTGGCACTGATCCCAAGCTTTGCTCCCCCTGACTGTGGCTGTTCCTCCTCTCCAGACACTAGAATGATCACTCCCAGTTATGTAGGCCTGACCTTCCCTGTCCTTCTCTGTGCCTCCTTGATTAGAGACTCAGGGCTTCTGTTGAGATCATCAGTCTCTAGATGGAATCAACTGGTCCCAAGTCAACACTGTAGACTTCTGTTCCAAGCACTTAAACGTGCTAGAGGATTCACAAACAAGTGTACTTTTTTAATTTGGAAAATGGTAGTACTGAGAGCTGAAGGGGACTTTGAAATCTGAGCTCCTGCTTGTTGTAAGGGAGGTCTCTTCATGCTCCTGAAAGGCTGTGGCTAGCACCAGGAGAGGGGGAAGCAGCTGAAACCTCAGGGAAGAGGTGCTTTTCCAACCACTCAAAACACAGTGAGAGCTCAGAGAGACATTGCCCTGGATTTATAGAAACCATTTTATTAACAAAATCATAAACCTGCTAGAACTCTATCCTGAAGTACGGGCACGAAACAGTACACAGGTATAAGGTGCATAGTTAGAAAAGCAAATGCCCCAAAACCAGCTGTACAGACCCTGCACTGTGCAACGTAAAGTCCACTTATATGCTATGTAATGGATAATTGTGGTTATTGCCTTTCAAAAACCATAATGCTAGATCTTAAAATCCAAAACTCAACTAGCTGCGTCTACCTATCTTCAATAGTTTATTTTGTATTTATTGAGAACAAGACATTATTATATCAGAAATGAGTAACAAACAGGAAATCCTTTAAGTAACAGGATTAATAGGAATTAAGTACCTTTTCCAACAATGAGGTACTCTGAATGCAAAAGTCTAAATTCAAGAAGCTGAGAAAATTACTGGATGTTAATGTTTTCTCCTTTACATTTTTCCCATATGATTACTTACAAATTTCTGGAAGGAGCTGGATGTCCCAAGTCAAAAACCCATGGTCAATGTCATTTAAAATGCTGCTTCTTCTGGCTCTTAAACATCATAAGGCTGCCACATACTTTAACTTAATTATTCCTTTGTCAGTAAACCAGATAGGTATATTCAAGCCCAGCTGCCGATAGAATGGTTTAGACTCTGAAGATAACAAGATAATTGGAGCCATGAGTCCGAATATATAATAAACACTTTCAAAATTATGAGTTAGTCCAATGATAACCTAACTCAGGACTTCAGAGAGATTAGTTTTAAGTAGCTGTTTAGCCCAAATCCAGAATGGTGTGTCTTAGCTATGGCCTGCCATTCCCACTCTAACTGGGTGGTCATTTACCTTCAAAGTTTTTGTCCAGATCTTGAAGACCTTCATTCACATCTTGAGCACTCGTACCACGGAAAAGCCCATAGGTAATAACAATGGTACCATTGGAGATAACATCTTTGAAGAAAATCGTGCTGGTGATCCATGCCTGTGTCCCAAGAATGGAGCAGATGACAACAACAGAGCCCAGGCTTGTAAGAAAGCCAGACAGGAACATCAACGTCTTCTGTGTGGTTGGCATTTTTTTCAGGAAGAAAGCTCCCCGAGATAAAACAACAACAATCTTAGAATATTTGGGGGCCTTATCATTTGGGATCCAGTATTTAGAAAGAAAGTCTGGCACTTGGTTCTGAATGTAAAACCTACGTCTTACTGGGAAGTTTTATGCTACTGAACATTGAACTGTGGACAAGGCCATAAAGACATGCAGAAGCTGAACTTTGGTCTAGCAGAAACGGTTGTTATGGCTACAGCCAACCAGCATGAAGAAGGGCTAGGCAGCCCTTTCAGGGCTTCCTCAGTCACATGACTAGTTTATAATCTTTATCATGCTGTGGAAGCCAGATAAACCTACAGTGTCAGGACATAACTTGAATTCTCAAATGATGAGAATAGAGACTTAGACCCCAATGGGGATAGCACAGGGCTCCAGAGCCGTCAAGATTTATCCTTTGCTGGGATTCCCAAAGCCAAACTCAAGGCTCTGTCAAGGTCCTGTGAAGTGGAAAGAGAAAGGTTCACCCATCTTTCTGGGTTGTACCTCTTTATTCTCAGATCTTATTAGGGAGGGGTGCCCATCAAATTCTCTCTTCCAAATGCCATAATATTTGAATCTGATTTAAATGATAATCAGTCTTTAGTACTCTGCTAAAAGTGGACCTAAACATTCTTGCTTAGATCTCTACCCTAGTTACTTTTCTATTACTGTGAAGAGACACCATGACCAAGGCAACCTACAAAACAAAGCATTTAACTAGAAGCTTGTTTTAGTTTTGGTTTCTGAGGGTTAGTCCACGTTCATCATGACAGTGAGTGTGACAGGCCCTGGGCATGGCATTGGAGGAATAGCTAAGAGCTTATATCCTGACCTGCAGGCAGGAAAAGTGAGAGCACAGGGCTGGGCCAAGCATGGGCTTTTAAAACCTCAAAGTCGACCCCCATGTGACACACTTCTTCCAACAAGGCCATACCTCCTAATCTTTCCTAAATAATCCATCAACTGGGACCCAAACACTTAAATAAGTGAGCTCTGGGGGACCATGCTCACCATAATCTCTAACTCCTGTCCTTATGACCTGGTGGCCAGCAATCTCAGTGGTGAGTTCCAGTCCTTGCTGATACTTGCCCACTAGTTTTGTGAGATTGCAGACAGGTTCACAAATTATTCTTTCATTTCTCTTTTTATTGTGTTCTTTGATTACAGAAAAATGTTGAACATGTACATCAGAACACTGTGCTTTTTCTTAGATAACCTACTAACCTTTGGGATGAGGATTCTCCTCTCATAAATGTAGAAAGGGGACTGAAAACACGCACACAAATCACTAGACTCAGCCAATTCACTTCTGGGGGAAAGAGACACCTATAGATAATTATAGAATAATCAGATAGATGTTGAAAGGCAAGGCAGGCATCAAGCTATCGTCAGGATAGAGGAGATACCACACTTCTGTTGCCACATAGATAGATAGATAGATAGATAGATAGATAGATAGATAGATAGATAGATGACAGAAAGACAGATGATAGATTATAGAAAGACACTTAGATAGACAGACAGATAGACAGACAGACAGACAGACAGAGCAAATAAATCAAGTTACATTAGGCTCTCTCTGGCTCTCTCACTGGCTCTCTGTCTCTGTCTGTCTCTGTGTCTCTGTCTCTCTTTCTGGGGGAACTTCTTTTTGTTTTGTTCTGTTTTTTTATTTTGTTTTGTTTTGTTTTTTCCAGACAGGGTTTCTCTGTATAGCCCTGGCTGTTCTGGAACTCACTCTATAGACCAGGCTGGCCTCGAACTCAGAAATCTGCCTGCCTCTGCTTCCCAAGTGCTGGGATTAAAGGCGTGCGCCACCACTGCCCGGCTGAAACTTCTTGCTGCACGCTGATAGGGTGAGACTCTCTTAGGCCAGCTGTGAAATACTCAGTGAGGGCTGTGAGCATCATGAATATCCCAGAGGTTGGATTGTGCTGAACCTCTTCAAAGGTCCAGGCAACCAGGGGACAAAACTCTTGGGGGATGCCTCAGCCATTCAGGTCAGGAAGCAGAATGAACATGCCTTAAGCCTGGGCTGGCTTTTTCCCGGGGTGGGGGGGGGGGGGCTTTTATAGACACATCCTAACAAGGCTAAAACTCATCTAGAACACTCAAAGGCATTGTCTTTAGCCAACAACAAGAAATCACAAGCACACAGTAAAATGAAAATAAGGCTGGAAAAGAACAAGGAACCCTTAGCCCCACCCCATCAATAGAAGCACGCTCAAAGATAATATAGGTCTTTAAAGTAGGAGACAAGAATTACTTACAATGCTATTATTAAAAAAAGTTCAAGGATTTAAGAATAAAGATGATATAATGCACAAAAGAAGATGTCAGTCAGCTTTAGTTGTCAACTTGACATACCTGGGAAGAGGGAACCTCAATTCAGGATTTGCCTCTATAGGATTGACCAGTGGGCAGGTCCGGAGGGCATTTTCTTAATTGCTAATTAATGCAGGAGAAACCAACCCACTAGGGACAGTGCTATCCCCAGACAAGCAGGCCTGTACTGTATAAGAAAGGCAGCTGAGGCAGTCAGAGAAGCAAGCCAGAGAGTAGAGGGCCTCAATGGTTTCTCCCTTCGTTCCTGTCTTGAGATTCTGCTTTACTTCCCACAGTGATGAAAATAAGTCTCCCTATACCCCACCTTCCATCTCAATGCTTATCACAGCAAAATAAATACAAATAGAACAATAGGAAAGCTCTGAAGAACAATAAAAGTCATTTTTATAAAAATAATCAAATGAAAAAACTATGATCTAAAAATAAAATAGCTGAAACAGAAAGTTCACTGGAAGGATTTAGCAGAATCGGAAGCACTGTAGGAGCAAGACAGAGAATGGACACGCATCACAATAAGAACCATCCAAACTCATCAGCTCAGTGGCCCAGTCAACAGCCAGGAGACAGCAGGTGCATATCACCAGAGTTTGGAAAGTGGGCGACAGGGGAAACGTTTTTGAAGATTAACATTATTTTTATTTTATGATTTGAGTGTTTTGCCTGCATGTCCATTTATATACCATCAGGATGCTTAGTCCCTGCAAAGGCCAGAAGGAGGAGTCAGATTCCTTGGAAATAGAGTTCTAGATAGTAGTGAACTGCCCATATGGATGCTGAGAACTGAACACAGGCCCTTTGCAAGAGCAGATGCTCTTAACTGCTGAGCAATCTCTCCAGCCTAACTCTGATTTAAAGGGGAAAAATGTATTTTTTTAAAACTTCACTTTAGCCAAGCAGCAGTGACACATACCTTTACTCCCAGCACTTGGGAGGCAGAGGCAGGTGGATTTCTGAGTTTGAGGCCAGCCTGGTCTACAGAATGAGTTCCAGGACAGCCAGAGCTATACAGAGAAACCCTGTCTTGAAAAACCAAAACAACAGCAACTTTACTTTAAACCAATGAGGCTTAGAAAAATCACAATGAGATATTTTAAATCACATTTCTCTTTTTCGTGCTACAAATGATAAATTATATTCATACAGTAAATAAGTATCAGCAGTCAGCACACATCAAAAACCAGCCACCAGCCTTGGGACTGAGAAGCAGCTGGGCAACTTCCTTCAGGATGTTCATCAAAAAGGGTATGGTGGAACCTGTGCAGCGCGCATGACAATGGCCAGCGGCTTCGTAATGCGTGTAGCAGGTAACAGGGACATGAGCTGGATGAGCTATGGGAGGAGGGAGGCCAGTGGCTACTGGGGTGGGGCCTCAGTGAGAGGCTTCTTGCATTCTGCAGCAGAATCACTGGCCTTTAAATCACATTGAAAACCCGTGATAAAGAGAAAAATTAGAAAATAAAACTAGAGGGAAAAATTATGTTACCTAATCATGGCCAGGCAATAAAGGTCGAATCTCAAAATGATTTTGCTGTGTGAAAGAAACTAGAAATAACATAGTGTGTAGACAAGCCATCTGCCTATATATAACATACTCTAATCACATTCCTATAAAGAGCAAGAGCGGGCAATACTATCTGTGGCAACAGACATCAGAATAATGGCTGTCCTTGTGGGATCTGTCACTTTCTGAAAAGGGAAGGGGATGTAAGGGACCAAAATGTCTCTCTGTGTGTGTGTGTGTGTGTGTGTGTGTGTGTGTGTGTGTGTGTGTGTGCAGGTATATGTATCTGTGTGTATGTGTGCATACAGGTGTGTGTATGTGTGTGTGTGTGTGTGTGTGTGTGTATGCAGGTATATGTATCTGTGTGTATGTGTGCATACAGGTGTATATGTGTGTCTTTGTGTGCATGTGTGTATGTGTGTGCAGATGTGTATGTGGGAGGGGGTTTTTCTCTTTTATTGAGACAATGTCTCTCATTAGTACCAGAGTTTCACTGATTTGGCTAGACTAGCAAGCCAATAAACCCCAGGGATACATTTGTTTCCACCTGTCAGTAATGGGATCATAAACTTGCACACTACCTCTGGTTTTTTAGCTCTGGTGGTGAGTCAACTCAGGTCCTCATACTTGTGGGGGCAGGCACTCTACGAACCGAGCAATTTCCCCTTGTCTAAAATGTCAGTATCTTGGTAAAGGCATGCCTATTGCTTATGTATATGTCTCTGTTCCCTGTCCTGTGTTCATAGGATCTGCACATTGTATGCATATAGTTCATCAGTAAAAAAAAGAAACTCAAAAAGTAACATATTGTGAAGATGCAGACTAGATGCAACTTTCTGTTTCTTTGGAGTTCTTTTCTGGCCAAGCAGAGAGGCTTCCTGCAGAAGCCTGCCTCTTTAACTTCAGTGGGCAAGAACTGTTAGGATTTGGGTCTAACATGGGAAACAGAGGGGTAGAGGGAATAGTATTGAGATACTAGAAATGAGAACTTCTAGTATCTTCTAGAGGTCCTATGAGCCATCCTTCTTTGTGTGGACTGGTTCTGAATGTCACTGCAAAGCAGTGAACGCTCTCTTCCCCTTTCTCTTGCTCCCCACACCCTATGATGAATCACTAAAGCCTGATGTCTCTCCTAAAGTCAGGTAGTTTTATGTTTATCTTCCTGCATATTGTTTAGAAGCAAATCCTGTTTTCTTTTTATTAACACCAATTTTGACCCCTTTTTGCTTATTCTCCAAGGGAGTACCTCTGGCCTCAACATATGAATTCTGCTGGAAATTTTTAAAATGGATAAGTTCTAGCAAGATTCTGTGGAGAGGAAGTGAGGATGTGATCTGTTGGTAGAATTCTTGTGCAGCATTGCACAAAGCCAAGCCCTTGATTTTATCCCCGGCACAGACATTGCATAAAGGTAGGCATGGTGGCACATGCCTATCTATACTCTAGGATGATCAGGAGTTCAAAACCATCCTTGGTTACATATTGAGTTTGAAGTCATCCTGGGCTGCAGGAGACCCTGTGTCCAAAAAGAAAAAGAAATGTTACTGCAGAACCTGAGAAAGGGTTCAAGTGGTAAAGAATGCTTGTTATTTGTGCAGAGGATCTGAGTTCAGTTCCCGGAACCCACATGGAATGGTTCAAAAGTGCCTGTAACTCTAGAACCCTTTTCTGGACTCCATAGGCACCTACACTCAAGTGCATGTAACACACACATAGACACACATACACATACACATAC
>JADRCD010216747.1:0-37109 GCA_019843815.1 Montemys delectorum
ACACACACACACACACACACACACACACACACAAATACAATGGAGTCTGTTGTGTGTTGAGCAGCTATTCCTGGACATGAGGTATGCCATGAAGTATGTTTGATACACTTAGTGAAACTTGGAGAAATTTTTCAGTCTTCCAGCATGAATCCATTGCAGACAGCTTCCTGGTTAGGGATGGGACTTTGTGTCCACTTCCTCTTCAGTGCTGGGACTTTTGTTTAGTTTGCATCTCTGTAGGTCTTGTGTGAGATGCCACAGTGTCTCTGAGTTCACATGTGTATCAGCCCCATTCTTTCTGGAAGGCACTGTTTCTTGGAGTCATCCTCTACCTATGGCTCTTAGGATCATTCTGCCTCCTCTTCTGCATTAATGCCTGAGGCTCAGGTGGGGGGCAGGTTTGATAAAGACATCCTATTTAGGGTTAAGTGCTCCAAGATATTTCACTTTCTACATATTACCCTATTGTAGTCTCAGTGTTAATTACTTTCTACAGCAAGAACTAGCTTCCCTGATAAGAGTTGGGTGTTGTGCTCATCTATGAGTATGGTAGTATGCCATTCGGAGTCATTGTATTACTATGCTGTATTAATAGAATAACAGTAGTTGGTTTTCTCTAACACCCATGATCTATCTAGCCTCAGATTCTTGGCTCCATTAACTGTATCAGATCAGGTATGGCTCCCATCACACAGAGTGGACATTCGTTCTAGTGTGTGTGTGTGTGTGTGTGTGAACTTTGGTACCTCTCATAACAGTTGTGAAGCTACTGCATCATTATATCTTGTAGGCAAATTGCTATTGCAGGCTACAGAGTTTGTACCTGGGTGAAACTGATGGTTATTTTTCTCCTCTGGGAGGCATTTCAGCTTCAAATTGCAATAGTAACTACTAGATTGTAAAGAATATAACAAAGGGAACCCAGCATAATGGAGCTCCCTTAATCTCAGCATGTGAGACTCAAAGGCAGATGGATCTCTGTGAGTTTAAGGTCAGCCTGGTCTATAACAGTAAGTTCCGGGGAAAACCAAGGGTTACATAGTGAGGTCTTGTCTAAGGAAAAAAAAAAAAGAAGCCTGGCAGTGGTGGCGCAGGCCTTTAATCCTAGTACTTGGGAGACAGAGGCAGGAGGATTTCTGATTTCGAGGCCAGCCTGGTCTACAGAGTGAGTTCCAGGACAGCCAGGGATACACAAAGAAACCCTATCTCGAAAAACAAAACAAAACAAGGATTATAGTAGATGTTTTATGAAATGATCTTACCTTCATTAATGATGAGTAATAATATTTGAATATTATTCCCATCTATGAGTTAATATTTTTAACCTATCTGAAAATTTTTGTTGGTCTATTAGTGTCTCTTTTTGTACTAGCTTCTTGTGATTGCTATAGCAAATTACCATAAACTTGCTAGTTGAAACTAACACATTTGTTTGAAATTGTGGGGACGGAGGTTCTAAGTCAGTGCAATTGGACTGAACTCAGGTGTGGGCAATTTGTTCCCTCGAAAAGCTCCAGGAGAGAATTTGCTCTCTATCGTTGCCAGTTTCTCCTGGCCACCAGCATTCCTGGGTTTGTGGCTCCATCACTGCCATCTCTGTTTTCATGGTTATATTACCTTTTTTTTTTTTTTTTTTTGGTCTGATCCAACTCAGATTCCCCCTTTTCCTTATAAGGATACATGTGAATGAATTGAAGTCTCACTAGATAGTCTTTTTGTCACTAGACGTTTAATCACATCTGGAAATTATGTCTTTTACATAGGCTAATGTTTGCTAAGGAGGCCTTGATATCTTTATGGGATGTAGTCCTCTACACTCTGTCTTCAGACTAAGTCCCATTGGTTTGTTCACTTCTATGTTCTCAATGCTCAGAAGTGTTGTGAGGAAGGCAACAGTCATGAATACTTGAAAGATTAAGCATTATTGAGTCACCTTAAACATCTTTAATGTGAGGAGATTTGGTTTGATTTGAGGAGTCATTCATGGTAGAGCAATGAATGGTATTAGCATGTAGTTAGTTGGAATTTGCAGTGAGAAACTAGGAATGATTATTCTAAGGACTAGCCGTTACCTATAGTCTAGGTGTTTCATGAATAAACACACTCCTTGAATGTGGAAGTATTAAAATAGTTTGTGTAAACCTGAAAAACTATGTTAAAGTCAGTGCTGTACTTGGATCCCCGATTTCATAAAATGCCTGGGATTCGTCTCACAACTTTTTGTTTATTCTCTGAAGGGGCCTAGTACCTGATCCTGTCATGAGTACTGTACCTGACAATCCAATGCCATTTTTGTATTTTGTGGATTACTTCTATTTTCCTTTAGATTGTTTCTTGGAAGTGTTCAAGTCTTATTCACGAGAAGATCTTTCCTCAATTTTTTCTTTACAAAAAAAAAAAATGGCTTTAAAAATTTAAACTCTCATTTAAACGCTCTTAACTGGTCACAGATATTTAAAATACTACTGTAACACAACCGGTTTCATTTTATATAGCAGCATCGTTCCGTGGAACTTCATACACAACAGTTTTCCTCCAGCAAACTACACTTGTGAGATCCTGAAGGTACAAAAGGCAAAGGAGGCCCTGATCTTATTATGGAAGGCTGTTTTAACTTCATGGGAACCGCAGGGTTCCCCGGCCACTCTGAGGCTCGCAGAGGTAAAGACTATATGGCCAGTAGGATGGTGCCCAGTTCACTCAGTTCTGTCTTACGAATGAAATTTGGAGTCTGGGTGTTTAGAACGTGAAGAGTTAAAGAAGGTAAAAGAGGAGCCAGTACCAGGGCCTCAGGACACTCCAAAGCTACAACAACATCTCCCACCCCTCAGCTGAGGCCTTAGCAGTTTCCAGCTGCTCCACTAGCAAGCCAAACCTCCTGGTGCGTGCTCACCTACACCGGCAGGAAGGATCCTGTGCACGCGCAGCCCGAAGCGTCCCCGGCTGCCCAGAGACAGACCCCGCCCCTGTGCCGCTTCCAGGCTCCAGGCTTCCATGGCAACAAAACCTCACTATGTCCCCGCCCTCTTGGACTAAAGCACTCATAAGAGTTATGTTCTCAGTCCTCGTGGAAACAAGAAAGGAGGATAGAATACCAGAGAGCTACTATGCTCTAATATTGTTTTATTCCACTCTATAAAAACGCTTGCTTTTGTCTCCTAGCCAATGTTCCTCGTGAGCAAACCCAGACGCCGGGTCTGCATCTACGTACTCCCCCCATTGCAGTGTGATGGTTGGAGCGGGGGCGGGGTTATCTTTTGAGTGACGTACGGGGGCGGGGCTCTTCGGGGGCGGAGCCCTGCTGGGGGAGGGAAGGGGAGGAGGGCAAGATGGCGGCCGGTGAGTGATTCTCCCTGGCTTCCTTTAGGGTTGAGGAGACGCCGGGGCGGGGGACCCGCTCGTGCAGCCTGCCGGCCACCTCACCCCCGCCCCCGGAGGCCTCCTCTTTCCCGTCCTCCACCTCGGGGGCGGGCCGGCATCCTCGGACACCATGTCAGACTCTGAAGAGGAGAGCCAGGACCGGCAACTGAAAATCGTCGTGCTGGGGGACGGCACCTCCGGGAAGGTCAGTCCTCCGGCCGGCCCGGCTCCCCGGGCTTGCAGAAACCGAGGTCCGGTCAGGCCGGTCCGGCCCTCGCTCGGGGGACAGTGCGGAGCGCTGTCCAGCACTGCGTCCTCCTCGGCCGTCCCTCAGACTTGGCCCGGCTCGCCTCAGGCCGCGGCCTTCCTCGCGCCTGCGCCCTGGGCGCGTGCCCGCCGCCCGCCGGACCAGGCCCGCTCCTGGGGTGGGCCAGTCCCCAAAGCCACCCGAATCGTGACGACGCCCTGGCCGAGCGCGCTCCGGACACCCTAGCTGCCTTTGTAGCGTCCGACTCTCACTTTAGTCCCCATTCTTAGCACCAGTCAGTGCAAGGGGCTCCTTCAGTAGGCATCTCTTGAGCTCCCGTGGTGGTCAGGATGTCGGCGGGGGCGGGGTGGGGGGGCGGGGACGGACACAGGGACCTCAGCCTGAAAAAAAAAAACCAGCCTCCTGTGACCGTTGGTTGCAGGGATGAATGGGCGCGTGCAGGAGAGAACCCGCAGGCAGTTAGTCTAGTCCCCCGCCTCTCAGGCCGGAGTTCTTGACCCGAAGTTGTGAACTGAAATGGGATAAACGTTGCCTCAGTGCCCGGTACTCAGCTCTCGGAAGAGGGTCCCTAGCGTCTTCGAGGGATTTGGGTTTACCTTCCCCAGTAAAGTGATGGGTGCCCCCACACCTGTCGCAGCAGCACTCTTAGGGAAGGTAGTTGAAGTTTCTCTTCCTCTGCCATGCCCGCGTCCAGTCTTCCTAGGAATCCGTTCTCCCGCGTCTGGGACTGCTGGAGTTGGACCTGGTTTCTGTGGTGACAGCTTTTGCATCATTCCCGGAAGGAAGCTTTGCACACGCTTTCGTGTTTTGGTTCTGAAATTTGGGTTCCTAGGGCCGCTCCAGAAGGTTTCATTCGTCTGCAAAATTTGGAGTCTTCTGTTAGTCCATTCTTTGTTTTCCCAGGATACTTTGCTGTAGAGCACTGTCCCGAAGAAAATAGATGAATGTGATTCTATTTTTTCTTTTTTTTTGAGCAAAGACAGAGCTTAGCTGCTTTTGTTTAGGAAGTGCATGAAATATTGTGCACGTAAATGTTTCGAAGAAGCAAATTGTACATCAGTGTTATTTATAAACTTTAATTCAACAAAAAGCTAGATTATAGGTTTCATTACTTAGATTTTCCTTTGAACCGCACATTGTGTTTTTTGTTTCATATATTCATTTGCATTCAGTGAACAACTGAGCTTGCTTCCCATTTAAAACCATGACACTTAATAATACTATTATCTAAAAGACCCCCAGATTGCTTATTAAGCCTACTATTATTTTTATATTTAAAATTTAAATATATTTCATCCAGTATTTAAAATATTTGATATTATCTTTTCTTTAAAGTTTTACTCATTTCTCTGCTAATATTTAATACATGCTGAAATTTATTCATAGTTACATATATTAAAAGTGTAGACAGTCATACATTATTTTGGCTTTGTTGCCAGTTTAGTGTAATTAGTTTTCACCTCTATTAAAAGTTCTGTCTAGTGTTGAACAATGTATATTTTTTCTCTCCTCTATGGTTGAGTTGGGTTGTCATTCTGCATTGAAGAATGAGTGATCTTTTTATGGTACCCTGACTCAACCTTTATCTTCGTAAGTAATATATTTTAAAATGTCATAACATTTCCTTCTCCATACCTTCTGAAATGAGCCTCCTGAAGCTTAACTGTGTTCCATTACTGCCACAACAAACCTTGTTTTCTAACTGTTCAGCTCTTAGGTGACTGACAGCACCACTCTCATCCTGCTTCTTTTACTCCCTTTTGTGAAACTCAGCCTTGCTTTCATTCTTATTAGTATCCTAGCTTAACTCTTTGCCATTTTTGTCCTAGTTGAGCTCCCAGCATCTTATCCCCACAGGCAGAAGCGATAAAGATCAGCTCTGGGAAGGAGGACCAGTAGCAGTTTCTGGAAAAGATGCTTCGTCCATCCATCTAGAGCCATGTGTTTTTTATGTCTTTCCTTTCTGTTTCAGATTTTCAATTTAACTATACATTTTCTTAAGATGTTTTTGAAGCAAAATATTCTTTTTGTTATCATAATAAATATAATGATTTTTGGTCTCATCTCAGTGTATAGATTGGATAAAGAGTGGTTCCCAAACCAACACAAACACCCTGTATATACACACAGCAGCAAGCAAATAGAAATATTTCAAATAGACAATAGTTGGTTGTTCACTCTAAGAAGGGCATTTACACAGAAACTTGTGAGAAATTATTGAATATAAAAAATGACACTAAGGATAAAGACTGAGGAGGAAGTGCCTCCCACAGACGCCGTTGATTCTTTCATGTTCATAGTAAGATGGCAGGTGATTTAAGAATCTACATTACTACTATATGTGGCTTATGACCTAGACATTCGGTAGTTTATTGCTTTGAATTTGGAAGTCCTGTGATTTTGAGGCTTTGTGTTTGCCTCAGAGTTTTGAGGGCAGGGCTTTAAAAATTTGGAAATCTTGTTTTCAAGGAAAGAACTTTACTCAAAATCTTTCCAAATATATTATTTAATTTTAGTAAATAAAGTATTTATTAGGTTTTATTATTGCATTTTCCAAATAAAATTTGTCTTGTTTTTCTTCCCTGGCTTTGTGTTCTCTCATTTACACTTGTATCCATTTCTGAATATTACTGAATATAAAAACAATGCATTAGAAAATCTTAAATGAAAGAGAAAAATACCCCAACTAACAATAGGCTGTACATGTGCCTTATTTTCTTGACTTTTAAATATTTCAACCATTCATATGTGAAACCTTTGGAATGCTTGCAGAACTGTAAGTAATGGTATTTATCTTTAGAGCACTGACCCTCTTTGTGGATACTTTGGTGCTTTATATTTGCCAGACTCAATGGAATAATTAAAACTGATAGAAACCCAAAAGAGCTTTAAGAACCACATAACTCCATCTTCTGTTCTGATTTCTCATTTTAGTACTGTGACGAGCTTCAGTGATATAATCCATGCAGTGTTTCGTTGACCATCTCTCATATGGGAGTGCTCAATGAATACTTGATGCAAAAATCTTAGACATTGATTATGATTACATTATTAGAATGTTAAAGAGTTTGGAGTTAGAGTGTGCAAATTGTTCTTTGTGGGAAAAATATGGCCCTTGTATAAAAGAAATGTAATTCACCTTGCTAAAAGAACTTGAAATATGGCCAAGAGTTCCTTAAAACTTCTGTTCTAATATCATAATTAACTATTTATCCTAGCTTTTTTAAGAGCTGACTTTTAAAATAAAACAAGATTAAAAGAAAAAAAAGAGAGAAATCAAAAAACAAAAAGCTGACAGCCTGTTGTGAGGCTCAGTGATGCTCCCCTCTGCCTTGGATAGGCTTCCAAGTAAGAGCAGTGCATGGGAAATTCCTATTCTGAGTTTAGAATCATTTCAGTTGTTACTAGGGATATCTTTTGCTTTGATAGGAAATGACTTTCTAAAGGAAAGCCTCTAGTGAAATTTAGAGCTTTTACTTAAAAACGTGCATGAGTATCTTATTTATAATATCTTGTGACTTGTTAGCACTTCTTCAGATAAATAATAGTTATTTTACCTGTTTCCTTCTAATAGAATAGTAGCCCTTTAAATGGTACACATTATCATGACAATTCTGTATAATTATATTTTGTATAGAGAAAAATGAACATAATGTTTCTTGTAAAAAAACAAAATCTACAAGTAACTTTCTTTCCTTAATCAGTGTTTCTGATTATTAGCTAATAGTGTAGCTATCCTTAGGGCATGTAACTTTAGAAGGAAAAGAGTTCTCTGAAAATTTTATTGAAGCATTATGTAAAAGTGAGATCCTAATCATATTGTTGCTTTAGTTCCCATTTACAAGTCTCAGAGTCTAATTTCCATCAAGGAGAAAGAGCTTGAAAATCTGAGTATCTACTGAACTCTAACTAATTAGATTAGGCTTCTGTTTCTCCTGCTGGTTATAGGCAAGTGCAGTCAGTATTCCTGGGGAGGGTGAGTCTCCACCCTTGTGACTGATGAGAGCTACTAAAGGTTGTTTGTTGGATTCATTAAAGTATACATATTAGGATTACTTAATAAGTTTAGAGGTGTGCTTATGTTTACATTTTTTTAAAACAAAGAAATTAATTTTGCTGTTCTGTGCATCTATTTTTCTTTTTTTCTTTTAGACTTCCTTAGCTACGTGTTTTGCTCAAGAGACATTTGGGAAACAGTACAAGCAGACTATAGGACTGGATTTCTTTTTGAGAAGGATCACCTTACCAGGTGAGAGACTATAAAACCTACGAGATTGTGTAAGTCTCCCTCACAGGACAACCTTACTAGGTAAGAGACTATAGAACCTTACCTGAGTGAGGTTACAGAAGTCTCACAGGAATATGTACAAGAAATTTTAGCTATCATTAGCAACTAGTATAAGAGTATACTGTCCACTGGGGTAAGAAAAAGTTTATATATTTCCCTATTCTATTGCTGTTACTAGCAACTCTGCACTTTTCTTTTTGGAGAATAAATAATAGTTGCTTTAAAAAAATCAAATGCTATACATTTATTGACTGCTATTGTATCAATTAAATGTAAAAATATTGGGAAGGATTTAAAAATATTATTTTGATTAGCTTCTGTTCAGTTTTTTTTGTTTGAAAGTTGGAGCAGAAGTATAATGTCGCTATGGAACTTCAGTGCTCTAATATGTGAATGCTGTTTTATGCAAGGCAGCATGAAATTGCTGGCATTTAATAGACCACTAAAACTTAGGGTCCCTAGGCACTCATAAAAGTACAGTTTGAGCATTCACGATGTTTCAGTTCACCATGCAAAGAAACTATTTAGATGCCAATTGCAGCACATTTTGTGGGAAATATAGGGAAATAATAACACAAAGAGAGTGGTTTATGTTTCAGGTTAGTTTCTGAACAATTGGAGCTTTAAAATATATCCATTTAATTTCAGTGATTAAATGACATTTCAAATACTTTATTAAAAGTATTATCTTGATTGATTTTTTTAAAAACCATCACTGTCTCTTCTGTGAATTAAGTGGTTGCAATTGTAATATCAGATTCCTATACGGAAATGTGAAGCCGGTTCAGTATTATTAGAACGAGTTCCCCTTTCAAATGCCCCATCTATTGGTAACTTCCTGTAAACATTATAGACCAGTTAAGGGAAGCTTTTGGCAATTGGAGATATTGTTTAATTATTTCCTGTTATATTTTTTTTTTGATGGTTTATGATTGGATCTCAATCCAAAATAGCTTAGGTGATAGAGTATGAGAAAAAAATCTAAATTCTAAGTTTTCCACTACTCAATTATTGTTCAGAGTTTTAATGAGAAACATACGTGTAGTTTGTTCATTATTTCATTTGTATTTTCTTTTCCTGAATTCAAGATTGAAATATCATTTTACTTGCTCGTACTGAGCGAGCAGTTGCTAATAGGATAGATACATACACAGATTCTACAGTATGCATACTGAAAACATCATTGTGCAAGCCTGACTTAGTGATTCTAGTTGTTGGATACCGAGAGCCTCAATGCAGTCTTTTTTTATCAGTTATTTTTCTGGGGTGATTAATTAGTCAAAGCACCAAGTTACCTCATTAGTTTTATTTAAATTTTCTAATTTTTAAGTTGAAAAGCTGAAATAAAGGAACAAAAATCTACTCAAATAATACTATAAACAAAAGATAGTTTGGGATATTTTATATATATATGATATTTCTGATGATTTCTGAACTGTTGTACAATGTTATGAGTTCAAAAATTGTGACTACTTTGTACAATATTGTTAATATTTTTGAAATACAAATTTTAACATGTGTAGATTTAGAAAGATTTTAGGTTAAAAATGGCATTAGGAAATATATGCTTTCAATCAATGTATGTTTTAATTTTCCTAATGAAGTTTGATGAGTAGAATTCCAGAAAAAAATCATATATTTTTAGAAGATAGTTTTAGTTACTTAATGGATTTGAAATTATCACAGGTATTTCAGTTAAAAATTATTTTAGTATATTTTGATTTAATGTAAAATTATAAGATTTTATATAATATTAAATATATTCTCTTCATACTCTGACTCCAGTTTCAAGGTTAGTGTTTGTATCATTTGTTAACTAAAACATCACAGGAAACATTCTTTGAACTTAGAGTACTGTAGCATAGCATGTGAATTTAATATTTGTTATGAGTCTAGTCACACTGTTAGAGTTGTAAACTCCTTGTCTGTTTATTCACATTTCCTTCATGTATCTTTTCAAGGTCATTACTTTGTGATACTCATCCATTTGAGTGCATTTCACGATCTGGTATGCTGTATAGTCTGGATGCAACCACTGTGCAGATTTTGCTGCTTAAAATAGTATCTGTTAGTCAGAGATTCTGCTGATAGAGCTTCTTAAGAGCCTTACTCAGAATACCTTCAGGAAGCCAGTGGTACCGTCCAGTAAACAGCGCTCGCTCGCTCTACCGTGAAAAGGATTTCTGAGTCTTTGGCACAAGAAGTGGGCAGTCCTATGTTTTTGAGTTCCATGGTGACTATGCAGCACTTTAAGTAAGGTTAACCAAGGCTATAACTAAGTGTACTTATACAAGGTCACTGTTGAATCCCTGTGGTGGCTTTGACTCATGACAAATGCAGCTTACCTGTATTTTATCTTTTAATATAAATGCCACTTCATTTAATCTTTTTCCCTAGTCACATTGTCATTTCTTACAGAGGACGAAGATTTTATAGCAGTTTGCATTTGAGATTAGAATGCTGACAGATTCTTTAGTGTTCTTTATTTGTTGGATTTTTAATTTTAGAAAATATTACATTAACTGAGCATCTTTGTATAGTTTTATAGCTATATCTTACTAAAAATAAAATAGCTATTGTATGATGTGCTGGCAAAAACTTAAATGTAAATAAGTTTGAATCATAGTTTTATGTTATTTTTAGTCCTCAGGTAGAAAAGGTGTCCATTTTATTTTTATTTTTGTGTACTAAGAAGTCTAAAATTAAAATGTAGATAGTAAAGTATTTTTCTAAGAATATGAAATAACTATGATGATAATATTACTCATTGAAAGTAAAAGCCATAGTAATTTTCCTTGTTAGTGTTTTTGCAATTAAAGTTATGTGTTACTAATAATTCTAGGGGAATTTTTTTCTTAGTGACTAGAATCTATTTCTTAAGAAAATAAAATGCAAGCAAATAACAAAAAGTATTTATTCAGAAAGATAATGATTTTAAAATTACCTTCTTGCACAAATGTAAATCTTCTAGATGGCAGTTGAGTATCTGAGCTGGCTGCTCAGGTGACTCTCACCAGAATTTGGAAGCATACAGTATAGAGTGTTCCTGAAGTTACAGCAGAACTATTTATAATGTGTAATTCAGAGAGGCTCTGGATATCAGAATGAAAAAGAAGAGGCAGAGGGGAAAAAGCATCATATCTGGATGCTGGCTTAATCAGTAGGGATTATTGGGCCTTGAGGAAATGGGATTAAATATTTACTAATTATTAGTGTGTGCCTGAAGCTTTATTCTGTGTCCATTACTATTGGGGAGTGCTGTCTTTTGCTGTAAATTGAAGACTTCAGTTTTGCAAGTGAAATGAATAGAGTGCTGCCTGTTGGCTGCAGGCTTCAGAACCTCATTCATACCTCTCTAATGACCGTTAGCTTGTTCCCACCTGATTTGAGATGGCATTAGAAAAAACGAGTTTAGCTTTGGTTTTTATAAAAATTAGAATTTTAAGAAATTGGATTTATACAGTTTGTTGGCCTGTAGTTTGTGATATTTGAGTTTCAAATTAATAGAGCTTTAAGAATATTTTGGTCATTACTCACAACACTGGAGCTGCCTGTATAGCAATGACCATGGTGATAAACATCAGTGGCTCACATTCGTGCTATTGGGGGTTCCTCCTGGACATCTCTGCACTGTAGCAGATGGGATAGATCTACATCTAAGTAATGAATATTTTATAAAACAAGTCCACAGACATGAAGCTCAAATGTAAAACTTTGGTGATTAATTCACTGTCATGCTTTCTTTTTAGAAGTATAGTTAAATGGTGGTATGGACATTTTCAAATTTTAGTGTTTTGCATTGATTTAAAAATTCATGGTTTTAAAATCTGTTTTACTTTTGAAGAGAGTTCATTTTCTTTAGTTTCTAAATTTTTATTTAAAAAATTTTCCAACTTGAGAATCATTCCAAAGGTACCAGGATAGACTTTGGAGAAAACAGTATAATTTTATGAGAAAAAAGTTTGAAAATTTCAGCTAATATATATTATAATAGTCTTTGACTTGTGTAGTTTAATAATTCATTGTATTGTTTCCTTTTTTTTTTTTTTTTGGTTTTTCGAGACAGAGTTTTTCTGTATAGCCTTGGCTGTCCTGGAACTCACTCTGTAGACCAGGCTGGCCTTGAACTCAGAAATCTGCCTGCCTCTGCCTCCCAAGTGCTGGGATTAAAGGTGTGAACTAACACTGCCCAGCTTATTGTTGTATTATTAAAAGAGAAAAGTTTATTTATTTAATTTTTGTTCATGTCAGTATTTTGTAAAATGCATACATGAATTCAAAGATTGCCTTTTGGTGTTCTTGGTAGCTTTTATAATGCTTATATGGGATAGAACATTATGATGGCTTTGAAGGACACATAATAATTTGTTTTAATTATCATGTTTTGTATAGGCATGAATCATAGAACTTAGAAATACGCTTTGCCTGTAATCACTGTTTGGACTCTTAATAGAGCTCTTTAACATTTATATTTTAGAGATTAAATACAAAGACATAATTATTATGTTTACCCTTTATATAATAGTTGACATTCAAATTAAAACTTCATTTGAATAGAAATTATGGGTATATTTTTATAGTGTGTTTAGAACACATGGAGTTTAGAACTGACAGCACAGTTCATGAGTGATTGGGTAAGTTGATATATAAAACTTTTATCTTTATATTGAAAGTATTTTTCTTTTTCTGTAAATGTGTTTTATATTGATTCATTCTTTGAAAATATTTCATTTTGTTAAGGCTTAAATGTGTAAATGAATATATATAGATATATATAATATTTTATAGTATATATATTATACTATATATATAGTGTATATATATATATATATATATATATATATATATATATATATAGTATTTTATTTGTTCTATTTTTGTTTTGTGAGATGGATCTCACTGAGTAGACCTGGCTGAGTAGAACTCCAGATCAGGCCGGTCACCAACTCACAGAGATTCTCCTGGAATACTGGGATCAAAGACATGTATTACCATTCCAGGCACTGAATTTTATTTTTTAGTAAGTGAAATAATAAAAATGTTCCCATAGAAATATCAGGTAAAGTTGCTCCACTCAATTTGTTTGACAACAATGTTTTTAGTTTTCAGTTACTTCTGACCATGTAAACTTGCAGAACAAAATGCAAATAGATATCAGAGTTTATTGTTACTTAGTGCTCTGTGATACTGTGTTTAGCTGTTAGATTGTTAGTCTTTTGTATTCCTATTTTATATTATTTTTATATTCTAGGAAATTTGAATGTTACTCTTCAAGTTTGGGATATAGGAGGGCAGACAATAGGTGGCAAGATGTTGGATAAATACATCTATGGAGCACAGGTATGATGTAAATTCTATGATTATATTAATATTTTGACTACTTTCCTTACAAAAGCATGCAGGTACACATCATACATACATAAAAATAGAATTTTAATTTTAATTTTACCTTATTTAATATGTATGAATTTTTAAAATTAATCAAGTTTTAATTTATTTTGCTTGCACATATGTCTGGGCATCACATGTATGTGGTGCCTAAGGAGGCCAGAAGGGGGCATCAGAATCTCTGGGACTGGAGTTGCAGATAGTTGTAAAGCTGCTCTGTGGGGGCTGTTAAACCTATGTTCTCTAGAAAAGTAGGCAGGACCATGTCTCCAACTGCCTAATTTCATTTTTTTTGATTTTTTTTGAGACAGGGTGTCAATGTGAAGCTCTGGCTGGACCAGGCTGGGCTACAACTCAGAAGTCTTCCTGCTTCTGCCTCCCAAGTACTGTTATTAAAGGCATAGGTCACCGTGTTTGGCTTGCTATTTTGATTTTTATCTGATATGTAGATTTTGTATGTGCTAGTTCTTTGGTTTCATTCTTTCCAGACTACATTTGCAATGGTTTGGTGGAAATTGGAAAAATGCTTTAAAACTCTTTTGCAGTTACTAAATACTACAGTTATGGGTTGAATAAATACAGTAATTTGGTTTCATGACTATTATCAATAAACTGAATGAAATATTTAAAGGGATATTTCATTTTAAGTTGATAGGAACAAAAGATATATCTACATATCTTGTCTTTTTGAACTGTGTACTAGCTTATTAAATAATTATAATTCAGACTAATATATGTAACCTTATTCTGTACCAGACAAGTAGATATGATTTTATGTATGAAATAATACAGTATTTTAATAATAATAACAGAATGTTTTCAGAGGAAAGTGTATATAAATGATATTTGAATATTTACTTAAGTTTGTTTTTTTTTTGGCAATTTGTTGTTGTAACAGATATAAATTATGTTTGTGTAATTTATGCTTGTGTCTTTTTTTTTTTTTTTTTAAAGACCAGCTCTAATTCTATAGCCCAGGCTGGCCTGGAACTCACGTGTAGCCTAGGCTAGCTGTAAACTCATGGCAGTCCCTTCTGCCTTAGCCATCAGGAGTTGAAGTTATAGGTGTGAACTACTATATACCTGGCTATAATTTATGTTTTAAATAAAATTATACAATAGAAAATATGTGTTAGCCAAACTCTTTAGGAATTACTTTATTTTAAAGAGACCCAGTGAAGGATAATTACTTTTTAAATGCTTTGGCAGATTGCTTTTTCTTTTCGACAGAGACGTTAAGGATGTAGTGATGCTATTTATGTCACTGTCTACTGAATGAGCATGTTTGTGGACAAGCGTAGAAGTGCATGCCACTTACTGCACTCTTCCACAGCACTTGTGTATATATTATGTATTTTTGCTTTTGTTTCTGGTTTTAGTCTGCAGCTTCTCCATCATCATGAGACATGAGGGTGAACTCTAAATGTTCATAGTACTTTATTGGAGTTTGGTGTGTTAAGTATAGAAAGCATAATTTGCTTTAGTGAAACTATGTTTCTTATAAAAAATGAATCTGCAGGATAAAGATACATTACACAATTTGGCTCTTATCAATAACCATGGAAAATGGAATCTATTTTATTCTATAAAAGATTAAGAAGTATAAATGAGATGACGGTTCTGGATCATTTGTGATGGTCCCAGAGGCAGTTGTTTTCACTTAGGTTTGACTTAAAACTTTCTTCTTTGTCTTTTGTGCATTGTCTTTTTTTTTTTTTTCAAAGTCTTTCTGCTTATGGTTCACATTTATACTTGAACCTGATAGCTTATACTCATTAACTTTTTAAAGCTGTAGTTTGTACTTTTTGGTCCTTTTTTGCAATTGTTTAGAGCTTTTTCCTCTGTGGTGCTAGAACATTAATCCCATAGCTTTATACATACCAGGCTATACCACTGAGCTACGTCCCCAGCCCTTGCTGTTTCTTATTAAAGTGATTATGCTTAAAATAGCTACTAGGCAGAAGAGAAGTATCTGAGCAGGAAGATGCAGGGAGCTACAGTCCTTGTTTTACTTATGAGAGTGGGTAAACTGGATTTGAAAATAACACATCTTTTTCTCCTTGTCACATAAAATACATATACAGGACACATACCTGTTTTATTTTTTTGTTTTTAAATAAAAATTGAGATGGTCTCTTTTCTAGTGATATATGACTCCTGTGTCACAAAGAGTAGTTTATTTTTTTTAAATTTAATTGTGTTTATGTATGTATAACGTGCTACAGTGCACTTGTAGAGGTTGGAGAACAACTTTGTGGACTCTGTTTTTTGCCTTCTACCTTTGTGTAGGTTTATCTGTTGAGCTGTCTTGTTAGCCCAGAATAGTTTTACTGGTAGACAAGTAGAAGTAATTTATGCATCATTGGACAGACAATATAAAACTTGATTCCTTTTTTTCTTTGCTTTAAAATTGTACAATACACTGTATGAATTGGATTTTGTTATTTTTGCTTTACTTTAAATCATGTAAAATGTATTATTTAAATTATTTAAAAATTTATTACTTTTGTATAAAAGTAAATATTGTGGTGAAAGTCACAAAATATGCTAACTATTCTCAGGTGTCTAATTTACTATATTCATAATATTATGCAACTATACCCTTAAGTCAGTATATATTTTCTTACGTAAGTGCTTAAAATGTAAAGTTGTACAGAACTTCCTTCAGGATTTTGTTTGCTTTTGGTTACTTTTTTTTTTTTGGGTGTAGTTTGGCTGTCCTGGAACTCACTCTTTACACCAGGCTGGCCTTGAACTAAGAGATCTGTCTGCTTTCCAAGTGCTGGGGTTAAAGGCGTGCATTGCTACATCCGGTACCTAGAATCCTTATGTTTAGTTTTTGAGAACACTTGGGTTTGGTGAAATGAACTTCATTTTCTAGAAGAAAGTGAGTGTTGTGTGCCTTCTTAGAATGTGTTATGCATCCATCATTCTCCCTTAGTGTACATGCTGACTTCTTAGTCACAGCCTTGTTACCAAGCATGTTCTCTGCTATGCTAAGTAATAGTATAATGCAGTGTTTCTGAGAAATTCATTCTAAAAACTTGAAATTCTGAGAAGGTGAAATAAATTATCATAAGTTAATGATAATGGAATAACCCTTTTTGTGCTCTCCAGAAGTTCTAAACCTAAAAGGTATGTCGAATAAACAAAAGTACATTTACTAGTAGGCGCTTCTGCTTAAATATATGTAAATAATATACCTCAGCCAAGGACAGCAACATTTGGGGAGTTACTTCTTAACAGGACATAAACGCTTCATACATACTGTTTCAGGAGTGTTTTTAGGATACTAACTTAATATGCTACTTAGAAGACCTCTGGTTAAGTTTTTCTGACTTCTGCATTGTTTATAGAATTATCTTACATATTTTTCTTCAGTATTGTAGAGGAACTATATAAGTCTCAGTCAGTAAGGTGTAGAATATTGTTTCTTGTGTGCATGTGAATGTTTTTTAAAGCACTAGTATCCAGGAAGAAATTTATTTGAAAGATAGAAGTTTACTAGGCTTTAGATAAAATTGATTATTTTACCTTCTTCACTTTTTCTCCTAGCAACATTAAACTTTAGCAAAAGTCCTATTGAATAGTGTAGGTTGAAGCCAAGTGAACTGACCTCCAGAATTAAGATATTTTGACAGAAACTAGTTTTAAGAATTAAAATAAGTTCTAGTTAAATGCCTAGATTTTAAATTAACTTAAAATTTTCTAGAAGTCTTCAGTAAGATGTTATAGGCTATTTTTCCTAGTGGTTAGGAGCAAATACACAGCACATAGTGTTTAGTGCCCTGTAACCTGTGGCTAACAGAGGCTAATAACAAACCTCAGGGAAGGGCTGGATGTTTCATTTTTGTAGCTCTTTCCATCCTGGAATCTAAGTGGTTTGCAAACACTGCTCTACTGAGCATAAACTCAATGAAGTGTAGTCATTTGTGAGGTAGAACACAACTACTATTGTGCATGAGTGCCCCACACAGACGAGCCTGCTTGTTAACCACCAAGAAAATGATTTGGTGCCAGCATGACAGTTAGAGACAGATTATATCTAAAAGCTTGACTCTTGAGACCTTTTACCATAATTTTTTTTATTGAAAAATTGCCAAATATTGCTATATTTATAGCTTTCTTGCACTAGCATTTCTTTAAAATGTTTTTATTTGAAGTTTTAAAAATTAAATCTAATTATATTATATCTGTCTTCCTTTACCTCCCTTCAGTCATTTCTATTTCTTCTTCCCTTGGGTCCTCTCAAATTGATGGTCTCTTTATTTAATTATTATTCTTATGCATCTATAAATCCATAAATATATAAATACAACCTGCTGAGCCCATGTGTACTAGTATTTTCTATATTGTAAGTGTACTATGTTAAAGCCATTGCATAGTATCTGTGATTTAATTTCTCTGTGTAATTAAGAAATGAAATAAATTATTTCTCTTGTAGGTTAGATGAAAAGAAAAAACCCGAATCAATGAACCCTTTTTTTTTTTCTTTTTTTTATAATTTGGGCTTTATTGCTAAAGATGGGTGTGAGCCACCATGTGGGTTCTGGGAATTGAACCCAGGTCTTCTGTAAGAGAAAAAGTGTTCTTAACCTCTGAGCCATCTCTCTAGCCATAAACCTAACTTTCTTTCTTTCTTTCTTTCTTTCTTTCTTTCTTTCTTTCTTTCTTTCTTTCTTTCTTTCTTTCTTTTTTTTTTTTGGTTTTCTGAGACAGGGTTTCTCTGTGTAGCCTTGGCTGTCCTGGAACTCACTCTGTAGATCAGGCTGGCCTCGAACTCAGAAATCCGCCTGCCTCTGCCTCCCAAGTGCTGGGATTAAAGGCGTGCGCCACTACTGCCCGGCTAAACCTTTCATTTTTGAGATTATGATATATTCAATATTTTACAATTATTAAGACTAAGATTATTGTAGTCTAATTCAAATAAAATTATAATAAAGGCAGTCACTAGGAAAATTATTAAGAATATGAAATGTTAAAATTAAGGTATAATTTGCCAATTATAGTGAAATTATAATAAAAATGAGGAAAACTTATTAAGGGCATGAAGTATTGCCACAATGTGTGCTGCTTACAAACAGCAATCAGTTATTTACCTTGAGAATTCCGTGTAGTTCTTGTAAGGCCTATTTAAACACATGAAACAGAGGCAGACGAAGTCCCCCATAAAGTAACCTTGCATTCATGTAGAAGAGTCTTGAGCCTTACAAAGAGAAGTGGTTGTGTCTTCTTGAAACTGAAATGGAAGGTCTAGTATGGCAAAGGCACTGCAGTACTGAAAGAAGCATTTCTTAAGGTTGAAGCATGCTTTCCAAAGGTCCTTTGAAAAGGTTTGGGAAGGAGAGGAACGACTGGAGGCTGAGTTAGGGAGGGGAACAGAAGGGTGGCATGGACATAAAGGAGAAAGATGATGGCCTGTGGGTGGTCAAAGGTGTCTGGGACAGGAGAAAAGTAAATGGCTTACATGCCCACAGCATTGCAAAGGTAATTAGATTCCAGAGTTGCCAGGATTGTTCTGGGACTGGAGTTGAAGTTAAAATGTCCTTTACATCTCAGAAAGTTGTATTGTTTGTTATGGTTTTTGGAGGGAGTCAGAAGAGCCCTGGATGGACTGATATAGCAAGAGGTTCAGCTTTGAGGGACTTCCTGAGGAGCTGACTACCCAAGAAGGCTTCTAGGGGCTGGGGCTCGTAGTAGAAGCCCTGGGAGCAAAGGCTTTGGTAATGAATGTCAGATATTTGGTTCATTTCACCTGAATTGCCGAATTTGTAGTCATAAAGCTGATTATAGATCCATTTGATGCCTGTGATGCCAGCACTGGTGACTTTTTATTCATTCTGATACTGCTCACTCTGTCTTTTTCCTGTAATTGCTTTTTAAAGGAATATTTTTTGTACTATTTATCTCTTTTCAACTTTATTAATTTGTGCTTTACTTTTTATTTTTACTCCTTTTTACTTGCTTTGTCTGAAATTGTCTTTATTTTGGTTTCCTATCATAGGAATTTATATTATTGGTCTTTTTCTTTTCTAGTAAATATATCCAATCCAAACCACTGTATTAGTTACTTTTCTGTTGCTGTGATAAACCATTGGGACCAAGGCAGCTTATACGAGACTTTATTTTGGATTATGGTTTAAGTGTCAATTACAGTAGGGAGGTATGACAGCAGGGTGACAGGCATAGTTAAAGCACAGCAATCTGAAAAATCTTATCTTCAGCTGCAGGTATAAAGTTTCTTCATCAGAGTGGTGGTGATTCCTTGGACTAGCCCCTTAAGAGCAGGCTTGGACTGTTGATGTGTTGGAGTTCTCTTATGAAAGAATGGGGTAGGAGAAGGATTATTGGATTTTCAACTGAGATTCCAGCAGCTCCCTCCCACACCTGTCTGTCATGTGTATGCAGTTCTGTCCTAAATGCACTTGGCCTTTTGGTCTTGGAAGGTCTTGGTGTGTAGTGTGTAGAAGATTAGGAAGGGCTGCTCCTTCTCTGCAGTATGGGGAAGTCATCATCTAGGCTGGAGGGGACCTTCTGGGAATATGGCTGTTTCAGGGCTACCAGTGCTCCTATAAGTAATGCCTCACCTGTGCTCTATAAGTAAGCCCTATAGACTTAGGAGTTCCTTAGATTTGATTTCGGTGGAATGCACTTTCTTTTGTCTTTGTGCCTTATACTGATGGTGGATCCTTTTGTACATCCCCCAGGGAAGAGTTCCTGTAGTCAGTGCTTAATAATTTTCTACTGAATTATGGGCAAAGTGAGTGAATAACAAGAAAAATGGCCTTTGATATGAAGTTTTGTGTTGCATTGGCCTGGATGTGTTGTACCTTTTATGTACAGTTCTAGATGCCAGGGATATCAGTTCCTCTAGTGTCTGTTTCATCCCACTGGTGCTTTTTAGTTTCAAAGAATTGTGTGCTTGTAGTTGCTCTTATCCTGGATCTCTGCTGATACTGTGCTAAAGTATGGAAGAGGGGAAAGTCCTTTATTTTAATGAAAGCATGTCAGTCTTTCGCGGGCTTCAGTTCAAAGAGAGGCTAGCTAGAGGAGCCAGAAGTTGGGAGCTTTCTTTCATCCAAGAGATATAATGCTTTGAAGAGTATTACAATGGTTACTTTCTCCTTGTCAGAACAAGGAGTGGACCTTTTTTTGCTTTGCAAGTTTCTGGAGGTAAATCTTGTGAAAGTGTGATGTGGTCTGAAGACTGGGCTGCTGAGAGTCCCTTGTGCTTCCATCAATCCACAGTTCATTGCAGGTTGTCAGCATTACTGTGTAGATAATCCTACATTACCACCTCCAGCATCTCCTGATCCAAGGAAGTAGATCTTGTGTGTGACTGTCTTGATTTATTGTGCTTTCTTTCATGTGCTCCAATCTTAGTTCTCTGATGAGCCCTGAAAAAAATCTGATCTTTATATTGTAAGGACAGAGATGATGATCAAAGTTCTTTATGTGTCAGAAACCAAAACTCCTACAATTTCTTTTGCATTTTGTTGTTTTTTTTTTTCATATCAGCTTTTCAGATATTTCTGTATAAAACTGAAAGTCAAATCCAGTAATAATTATGATGGTAAGAACAGAGATAAAGTAGTTGTTTTTATGTTTAATTGTGTAGAGATTATTTGGGCCAGAGGATAGCTAGGTTAGTGAATGAAGATTATTTTTTAATGAGTCTAAAAAGAGTCAAAAGAATCTTTTGATTGAGAGAGCTGGGGACACATTGGTCTAAAGTAGGGATTGGCAGAGTTTCCTATAAAGAAGTAGATGTAAATATTTCAGGGAGGACTTGCAGGCTATTATCTCTCTGGCAGTGAATCAGGTCTACAGTTGTAATGCTAAAGCAACCACTGATAATTCTTTTTTTTTTTTTTTTAATATATCCAAAATGTGTTTATTGGGAAGGTTCCCACTCATCTTCAATCGGGGCCTCTCAGTGCTGCTTCCTCCTGAAGGAGCATCCTTCTGTCAGCCTTGCTTTTCCACCTGTAGGCTGACAGAGGACAGTGGAGCAGCCAACACACAAGACTACCGTTTGTGCATGGCTAAAGACCGTGGTGATTTTATAGCATCTTGGGCATTTCACATCCATAAAGTAGGAGTTGGGGCTCTGCACCAGGCGCTTTTTCTTGTGTTTCCTCTTCTCTTCTTCTGGAGAGGGATGAAGGAGATCCTTTGCGAGAGGCATGTTCTCGTAAGGAGGTCGTCACCGCAGGAAAAGCACCACTGATAATTCTTAAGTAAAACTACATTAAATAGAAGCTTATGAAATATCCATGGACTGGAGCCTTTATTGGAGATCCACGTGCCTATACCTTCTGAATCCTAGCCTTAAACGCATGCACCACTGTGCCAGCCATCAGGACATGGTGGCATATGTGTTCTACTTGCATGTGTTGTCTAACTCAGCTATTGTTCTATCTTGAGTAAAGATTTTCATGCATTGATCAAAAGGTTCCACAATCTCAAGGATTAGTTATCACATGTTGGCCTTTGTTTAATGAGTTTTAAATACCTCAAAGTTACCATGAGTATGTGATTGACATTGAATAATAAAAATCATGTACAGTGGAGCTAGAGAGATGACTTAGCAATTAAAAGCATTGGATATCCTTCCAGAGGACCTGGCTTCAATTCTCAACATCCACAGGGCAGCTCACAATTGTTTGTAACTTCTGTTCCAGGGATGTGACATCCTCATACAGACATACATACAGCACTGGTGTACATAAAAATAAAAATAAATAAATTACTCAAATGTCATGTACAGTTATGCAAACTCCTAATTTCACATTAACTGTTTGGTGTGTGTTCTTAGTCTCTTAATCATATAGCTGTATTAAACATTTTTGAAGCCACATCACAATAATTAAAGGTGTGTCCAGGCCTGGAATTCAAAGGTATAACTCTTTTAGCAATACCATCACTCCCCACAGAGAGAGAGAGAGTCAGTAAGTTGGAGAGTGGCTGTCTCTAGAGTTCAGCTTTGGAACTATATTCTTCAAGAAATTGAAATGGTACTTCTAATTTTAGATAACTTTATTTTGGTCAATGATCAAAAAAAGTTTTTGAGACTGGGTCTTGCTCTGTAGTCTAGACTGTTCTAGAGTTCACTATATAGTAGAAGCTATACTCAACAATCCTGCCTTAGCTTCTTTAGTTCTAGGAGTATAGCTGTGAGACACCACATCTGACTTTAAAATTACAGAATAATGAAATTGAAAAGGATCTTGGAGACTCCAGGAATCTTTTTTAAGATTCAGTTTTTTTTTCTTTTTTTGTTGTTGTTTTGTTTTATTAGATATCATATTTATTTATTTATTTATTTATTTATTTATTTATTTGAGACAGAGTTTCTCTGTGTAGCCCTGACTGTCCTGGAACTCACTCTGTAGACCAGGCTGGCCTCAAACTCAGAAATCCACCTGCCTCTGCCTCCCAAGTGCTGGGATTAAAGGCATGCGTCACCACCGCCTAGCTAGGTATCTTCTTTATTTAGGTTTCAAATATTATCCCCTTTCCTGGTTTCCCCTCCAAAAACCCCTCCCCCCCCTTTCGGCGTGCTCACTAATCCACCCACTCCCGCTTCTTGGCATTCTCCTACACTGGAGCATAGAGCCTTCACAGGACCAAGGGCCTCTCCTCCCATTGATGACTGACAAGGCCATCATCTGCTACATGTACAGTTGGGGCCATGGGTCCGTCTATGTGTACTCTGGTTGGTGGTTTAGTCCCTGGGAGCTCTGGGGGTACTGGGTGGTTCATATTGTTGTTTCTCCTATGGGGCTGCAAACCCCTCCAACTCCTTGGGTCCTTTCTCTAGTTCCTCCATTGGGGACCCTGTGCTCAGTCCAATGGTTAGCTGAGAGCATCCACCTCTGTATTTGTCAGGCACTGGTGGAGCCCCTCAAGAGACAGCTGTATCAGTTTTTTTTCAATGTGTATGGGTATTTTGCCTGCATGTTTTATCTGTGTATCATGTTTGCGATTCCCCATAGGCCAGAATAAAATGTTGAATCCTCTGAAACTAAACTTACAGACTGATGACAGCTGTAATGACACCAAGTCTTCTAGAACAAAAGCCAGTGCTCTTAACCCTTGAACCATCTCTCTACTCCTCAGAAATCTACTTTTAAAGACAAGATAGGTGAATTAAGGGCCAGTGTGGCTTAATAAAAGCTCAGTACTGGAAGATCGTATTAGCAGCCAGTTTGTTCTAATTTTAGAAACTCAATTAATTTTTGGTAGTTTTTGTGAGTGAGTTGTTGAATACACTCAGGATTATATTTTTCATATAAACTCAAAAATGTTGTTAGAAACGCTATGTGGTCAAAATGAATTATTTACTAACTGCTATAATTTCTGTTGTCTAGGCTCCCGAGGTTGTTCATATTTATAGTTTATGTGTTGGGTAGAAATGCTCTGCAGTGTTCAAGTAGTGTCTATATTCAGTAATGTCACATTGATAGCAGCCACAGTGGAATCCACCCTTACTACCAATTTATTACTTGCTGTGACTACTGTGTTGTATACAAACCTGTTTATATGTCTAGGCTTCCTGGAAGACTTTCTTGAACTTTAGCATACTTGTACTTTAGCATTTACCTCCCCAGCAGTCAGCATAATGCATGGTATAGCATCTGCAGTCAAACATATTTAGTCCTTTAGTCCTTGGCTACAGTTCTGGTTCCATCGGTTAACTATTTGGGTCATCTTGGTTATTATAACCATTTATCAGTAAAATGGGGATAATGCTAATCTCTGTAGGAGATGTGAGGATTGGTGTAAAGATTTCAATTTGTGTTTGATACGTAGCAGATGCAAAATAGTTATTTTATTATAACATAAGAAGTAGACATGAATACCATGAGTAACTTAACCTGTGAGCAGAGATTTGTATTAAGTGTTTGACCACAAACTGGATGAGAATCAAGAATGTAGTTCTGTTTTTTTTGTGTATGTATATACTTCTCTTTCTTCCTTCCTAACATAATGGGATAAATTAAAAAGGAATATGATATATAAGAGGCAGGAAGCAACCCCTCTCTTATATTTAGCTTTTCTTGGACTCTTATTATAGTATCACGTCTAGTTTTACATTGCTCATTTTAAAGAGGATGTCAAAAAACTCTGTGTAGTGTGTCCTGGGAAGACTCAATAGCCATGATTAAAGGGACAGAAAATAGGCCCTTTGAGGCAGCCCTAAGGAATAGCATTTATTTACTCTGGAAGGCAGACTGGTAAGGAGTTACTTAACTGTCTGCAAGATATGAGGGTTATTATAAGGAGGATACTTTCCAGTTGTTCTCTAAATGCCAGAGGATTAAAAGAGGAAATCCACAATTCATTTAAAGAAAATTGTGTTAAACACTGAAATTGCCTATCAAGGGACATCATGGAATCTTCATTTTTGAAGACATTTAAAATTGCAGCAGCAGCAGATGGTTACTTATTGAAAAGTTTGAATGTTTGACTTTGTTAAAGTGGAGACAGTATGTAGTCCTTGGGCTTTACTGGGATAGAATTTTCTTATCCTGAATTCACTAAGAATTCTTTAGATATCTTATTGGGAAATTACTTACAATTTTGAAAAAATCATACCTTAGCTTGCATTGCATCTTTGTTTCAGAATTTATTGTAAATGGGATTATTTGTTATTGTTTCTACTTAAAGCTCATTTAAGTTGAAATCAACTTATATATAAAAGCAACTTCATTTTATAATATGCCTGATATATCTGAAACTTTTGAAGAGTATTATTCATATTATTTCAAACATGCTATAAATATTCTATAATTCTTCTGCAACAGGGAATCCTCTTGGTATATGATATTACAAACTACCAAAGCTTTGAGAATTTGGAAGATTGGTATTCTGTGGTGAAGACAGTAAGTGAAGAGTCAGAAACTCAGCCCCTGGTTGCTTTAGTGGGCAATAAAAGTAAGTTGTTACTACTTATTTATGTGTAGTAAGTTTTTTTTGCTTCTGTGGACTGAATGTTTGTGTTTTCCCACCAAGTGATATATTGAGACTCAAGTTTCCAATAGGGTTGTAAGTACAGGTATAGCTTTTACAAAGTCATTAGGTCATAATAGTGGAAGCCCTCATGAATGGAATTAGTGGCCCTTATAAGAAAAAACACAACAGGATTCTTTTCCTTAGAAAGAAGGTGGCCATCAAACCAGGAAGAGGGCTCACATCAGTATCTGCTGGCACCTTGATGTTGAACTTACTAGTCCCTGGAACTGAAAGAGAGAAAGTCTGTTCATTGGCCTTTGGTAGTTCATTATGATGGTCCAAGCTGAGACCTTGCAAAGGCATTTGCCTTCCTTTTTTTTTTTTTTTTTCTTTTTAAAGACAGGGTTTCTTTCTTTGTGTGTAGTCCTGGCTTTTCTGTAACTTTACTCTGTAGACCAGGCTGGCCTCAAACTTAGTGATCTGCCTGCCTCTGCCTCCCAAGTGTACAGCTGACATTTGCCTATATTGTTCATCATTTTATTTCTAAAACATAATTGGTATCTGGAAATAGATTTTTTGGAGTTTAAGTAGAAAAGTTTTTAAAATATAAATAACCAGACAACAACATTTTTTCCATAAGTGACATCTAATCTTTGAACTTTGTAGTATATGATATGGCTCACATTGTACTCACATTGAAAGAATAACTTTCAACCATGTGAACAGTCATTACAGTGAGATTAAGACCTGTTTTGAGGCTTGCTCTGTCATAATTGTTCTGTGGCTTTTGGCTGCTTTTGTAAAGTTAAGTTCAAGACTGATAGTGTATGTTCTGGCTTCCTGTGATCTTTAGAAAACAGCATGGACTGTTAAGAGTGACAACACAGCTGGAGATTGTATAATACTACACTACAGCTTCAGCTCTGTTCTAGGGCTCTGTGACGGCTCACTTTATGACCTATTCTAAAAACGGAATAGTGCCTGTGTAGCACTTCATTATTCCTCTCCCATCTTTTATAAACTTTTCCTGAAATTTTAAAAGTTTATTTCTGAAATGCAGATATTTTTTTTTGTGTATATAGGGGAGAGTATATTGTGTTAGGGAAAAATACTTAGTAAAGAAGTATAAATAAGTAATTTTTTTGAGATCAGTGTCTTGAACTATGATATATAGCATCTAGAAATTATAAAACCAGGGACTCAACTACTATTTGGTTCATTGACCTGTACTACTTTTGAAAAGAAAATATTAATAAGAGATTTTTAGATATATGAGGTATTATGGTATAATCTGATATTCTCCAATTTACTTGCAGTCAGAGAAAGAGAAAATGAACTTAAATTATACCATAGAGGATTTAGTTGGGAACTGTTTAGTACAAGAGTTGCTAAATCAATGCCTATCTATATCACCAAGAGAATTAGTTTCTCTAAATGTCTGAAACATACAATACATTTTTCTCTGTAATTATTTAGGGAATAGTATTTCCTAAAGGGTGACCTAGATTTCTACATTGTAGTTTTATATACCAAGATGAGGATTTAATAAACCTAATCCCTAATTTAAAACCATTACAAAACAGGTGTGAAGCCATTTCTCTACAGAGTTAAAAATAATATTGTCAGCTGTCTAGAAAAAAGTATTATATGTCACAAAATGGCATGGCCTTTGGTAGAAATTGTAGTGTTTTTTCTTTAGTTTTAACTAAAAGTTGCACATCTGTTTTATAAGTAGTTCTTTTGGACCGGATCATGATTTGTAGTTCATTGAAATCTCCCTTCTAAATAATAGGTTTTAGTCACTTTGGGTTCTATTTCTGTGTGTAGCTTTTCATTTTAGATGATAATTTCTTGGTCAGTTGTCATGTTACCAAAGCATTAACTTATATTCTACTTATACTCTGTTGGAGGTTTCCCATCACCATATGGGAAGCTGCAGAGGAGAGAGGGAAATTGGGATTTTTTTTCGTTACTTTCAGGATATAACTAACCATCGTCTGAGATAATGGCATAGTAGTGTATAATTATATGCAGTATGCTGTGTGCTTAGGTTATCCTGTGACACATCCACTGCTGATTGATGTCAACAACAGAATATTAGACTAGATGAAATACTGGTCTAGGCTGGTGGTGGTATGCCCAGGTATTAAAAATAAGACCTTATGTAAGTTATTTAAATTTTTTTCATAAAATTAATAGATTATTGTATTTGAGGTTTACTGTTATAAAAATTCATACTTTTCATTTTTGAGTTAGTGATAACTCCTTTCTTAAAAAACTATGTATTTATAATATTCCCCTTCAGAATGACACATAGCAGAGAATATAGTCACAAAGACTGTTACACATGTGGCACAGGTTACAGGTGGATATTTCCTGCCTGTTACTTACTGTGTAATCTTTCATTAGCCCAATTTCATGTCATAGATTATAGAGTGAAGGATTATTCCATAGTTAAGCCTATTAGGTCTTTAACTTTGAGTTTCCTGAATATTTTACAATTTGTATTTCTAAATTGATATTACATTAGTTAATATAATAGTGCATATTTATTTTCTATTTGGGATACAATTTTATTTAAAAGTAGCAAAATTCATAAAAGACAACACATTATCAAAGCAGAGAAACAATGGATTAAGAGTGGAAACTTGTTTGTTATACTCTTGTTTAAACATGTTGCTGAGATGTGTTTTTATTTTTATTTTATTTATTGTTTTCTTTTATTGAAAATAGATTTTTTCATACACTGCATCCTGATTAGGGTTTCCCCTCTCCTATCCTCTCCTAGTTCTTCCCCATCCAGATCCTCAGCCCTTCTGTTTTAGAAAACAAGCAAGCACCTAAGGAATAATGATAACATAAACCACACACTTTGCACACGCAGGAATTCCATAAAAACACAAAACCAGGGCCTTATATATACACAAAGGACCTGTAAGGTTATTGAATTCATTTTGTGTTGGCCATCTACTGCTGGGCATGAAGCCTACCCTTAAGAGTGTTTTTTTCCCCAGTGAGACTCCCTTGGAGAAAACTAATTTTTCATTTGCAAGAGATTATCAATTGGAGCTAGCTTTTTGGTTAGGGATGCAAGCATGTGTCCACATCTCCTCTCAGTTCTGGGATACCATCTGGTGTAGACCTGTGCAAGTCCTGTGCATGCTATCACAGTCTCTTAAGTTCCTATGTTCATGTTATACATTGGTTGTGCCGTTTTAGAAGGTCTTGTTTTTTTTGATGTGTTCTGTCCCCTCTAGCTCTTACATTCTTTCTGAGTCCTCTTCTGTAGGGTTCCCTGAGCCCTGAGGGGATGTATTTTTTGTGCAACACAAAGCATACCTAAACACATCCTTTAGGGCTGAGTGTTTCAAGGTCTTTCACTCTCTGCACACTGTCTGGCTGTGGATCTCTGTATTTCTTCCCACCTGTTATAGGAGGAAGCTTCTTTGCCGATGGTTTAGCAAAGCACTGACCAATGAGTGTAGCAGATTGTAGGAGTTATTTTATTACTATGTACTTTTGGTAGAACAGTAGTGCTTGGTTTTCCCCTAGGTTCCTGGGCTATTTAGTTTCCAGTTCTTTTTTTTTTTTTTTTTTTAATTAGGTATTTTCTTTATTTACATGTACATTTTCCCTTTCCCATCTTCCCCTCCAAAACAAACAAACAAACAAACAAACAAAAGCAAGAACAAACCCCTTTTGCCTCCCCCTTCCCCATGCCTGCCACCCCACCCTCTCCCACTTATTGGCCCTGGCATTCCCCTACACTGGGGCACAAAACCTTCACAAGGCTGAGGTCCTTTCCTCCTATTGATGATCGAATTTGCAATCCTCTACTATACACATGCTGCCAGTACATTCAATCCCACCCTGTATAGTCCTTGATTGGTGGTTGGGTCCCTGGGAGCTCTGAAGGTACTAGTTAGTAATTGTTGTTCGTCCTAAGGGGCTGCAAACCCTTTCCAGTTCTTGATCACTCAAGCAATGTTGGGTGTGGTTTCTATCTTGTGGAAGTAGGCTTCGTATAGGGTTTCTTGGAGGCAGACTTTCCGGGGTGAAGATTGTGGGATTTCAATTCCTGAGCTTGGGGTGAGTTCAGGGATTGGTGGGATTTTAAGCAGGCTTTTTACTCTGCAGGGTAGAGGTTAGTCACCTTCATCTGGAGGAGTTGGAGCCAGCCTTTATGGCCATTAGAGTGTTCTGTGGGCAGAGCCTGATGGTTGGAAGTCCTCAGGGGCAGGGCCTGGCCTTCTTTGAGGGGCTTGCAATATCCACATGTAAGTGAATACATACCATATTTGTCTTTGTGGGTCTGGGTTACCTCACTCAGTGATTTTTTTTTCCCTGTCTCTATCCGTTTGTCTCTGAATTTTACAATTTCATTTTTAATGGCTGAGTACTATTCAGCCATTATGGTATATATGTACCACAATATCTTTTCCACTAATCTGTTCATGGACATATAGGTCATTTCCAATTTCTGATTATTATGAGTAGATCAATGATGAGCATGGTTGAGCAAGTGTCTCTATAGAGAATGAAGTATCTTTTGGTTATATGCCCAAGAGTGATGTAGCAGGATCTTGAAATAAACTCACTGTTGTGTTCTCTTTCTTTCAACTTAAAGAGAAAGAATATGTTGAATAGAAATACAACCTGTAGAAATATTAACAGCTATAGTTAAGTCTTAAAGTTAGTAGGAGGACATATTCATAACATATTGTGAGCTTGTCATTAGTAGCGTATGTAGTTACTTGCTTCTTATTAAAATGAAAACATGTTTAGAAAAATAGTTCTATTTTCCTAAAAACTTTTAGCATATATTCTATTCTTAAAATCTGTCAGACATTAGTTAGTGTTATTTCTTTGTATAATCTAAGATAGTACCTGAAATATAGAGTGTTGTTTAAGATCACAGGGCTTTGGATATAGAGAGACTTACTTTACAAATATCATTTCTGTATTTAACAAAAATGTGTGTCTTCACATTTTTAAGTCTTGATTCCTTACACCTGGAAATGAGAATAGTAATTTCTGTTTGATAAATTTAAAGATTAAATAAAATACTATATTGTATGAAAAGCCATGAATGTTTTCTACATAGGAAGCACTCAATTTTTATTTCAGTGTTAATCGTAGTTTTTTAAAAGCATGAAATATGCATAGCTTCTATCTGGATGATCACAAATTATAGTCCATTAGATCCAAAATAGATGTCCTATGAAACTGTCAGGGAGGGAATGGTTTTTAGGAAATCCTTTGCCACTGTTTTATTCTCCCCCTCCCTATGTGCTAAGGAAGGGCCATTCATTCAACAAACTTTAAAATGATAGCTATGTCATATTAAGCTTACCATTGCTAATTTTCTTAAAGATTGAGCTGGAGGCATTGCTCAAGAAGTGGTTAGTGATTCCCATTATGATCTTTGGCCATGTTACATCTGGAAACAATTATATGCATAAAAGGAAGGGAACTGAATCCACCTGGCTTAATCCCTGTTTCTCTGTCATTGAAAGTCATGCTGTTCCAGCTTTGGGGAACTCTAGCTTGAAGGGGCCACGTTGCAGAGCTCAGGAGTATCTGATTAATTTTGCTCACTTACTGACGCCTTGGTGGGTCTGGCCATGCCTCTCATACAGACAGCCTCCTGGCTGGTGTTCCTGCTCCTTGTTTTGTTCAATTAGTTGGCAAAGAAAAAAATCATAGGTGTCTCCTACTTACAACCTTTAATCCTTTTCTCATTGTTCTGAGTGAAATCTAATCTCCTCCAGGTTTACAAGGTCTAGGTGATTTGACTCTGGCCTGCCTTGCAGATTTCATCGTCTATGTTCCCTGTGCTCAAGGCATGTTCCTCATTTCTGCACCCTCCCCTGCCTTTCTTTACATAAGCCATCCAAGCTCATGTCTTCTGCAGGATGTGCTTTTCACCTTGGGCTTTGCTTTCTGTTAGCTCTATTTTGTCACTCTCATCTTGTCCTGATAGTCATCTTAAAGTTACTGCCTTTGGCAGCTCAATCTCAAGGAGCCACCTAGGCCTTTGTGTAGTCATTATGATCAGTCATTTGTGTGGTCTTATTGTCATCTAATACTGTTTTTTGTATGTCTTTCTATACTAAAACTAAACTTAATTTAATGAAAATTAAGAATATCATTATCTGCATAATGGATAAAAGCCTATTCATGAAGACGGTTGAAACTAGGAGTGTTTGTGGCCCGAGAATGTTAGTCAGAGGAATTATTTTCATTCTTTTTTTTTAAAAAATTGTTTGAGAACTTCCTCCATGCATACAACATGAAAATGGTTTTCCTCAATACAGAAAAGGTATCATTAGATGTCCTAAAGGCCAATTTGTCCCCTGGATTTCACCTTAGGGAATATTGCCAGTGGGAATTTCTTAGAAACTGCATCACAGTTATATTATGCTTGGTCATGTTTGAAACTAAATATAGATTTCATGTCATTTTTTTAGCTTACATAAATATGAAAAATTTAGAATGTTTGATGTTTCCTAATTTGAATTTTTTTTGTTAGAAACCTGTATTTTGGTTTTATTTCCAAGATTTTAATTTTTCTTTGCATTGAAATATAGTTTTAATTTCTTTTCAGTGCTTTAGGCAACATTATAACAAATAAAATGAAAATTTGGGAATGTTAACTTTTTAAAGATTGATTTAAACTCAGTCCATTCTTTATAATTATGTACCATCTTAATTTGTCATTTTCTCTCTTTAATCTGTTACGTTTTCATACCATCTGATCCATCAGCTTGCTTCTTCCCCAGCTAGCTCACATTCTGAGGTGGACAGATTGTAAACAGAGTTAACAGGGGTTACATGGGAGCTGCCCTGACCCTGATTTATAGCTTCTCGGTTAGTGGTGGTAGGGTGGTTATCAGGAACACGTATTGGGGGCAGGAATTACCATGCGCCAGCATAGAGTGGATGGATGAATGATTTCTGCTCTTAAAGATATTAACCAGATCCTTTCCCAAATAAAGACTAATAACTCAGATTTTTAAACAATCTTCATGACAGATGAGGGCATAGAGAAGAGTGCATCAGGACTATTTAACAATGTTGAGTGTATATTCCTCCTAACAGTGATTGATTGTTCCTGGAGTACTATCTGCCCAGGAAGTGATGTTTTACACTGGGAAGTTGAAAGGTTACATTTTAACATACTCTATAAGTTGTGTTCTCTGTACTCAGTGGACATGTATTAGAAAAATAAGTGCATTTGAAGTTGAAAATTGTATTCATGCTCTCAATAAAATTATCACAAGGCTTTTAAAAGCCTTTTTTGTTGTTGTTAATAAACTGTGAGAAATGGCTGTATGGAATTATAGAAACATGATTACTTACACTGTAAATCCTTTGAGGCTTAGAAATTCTTTTATCTGGACAGTAAATAGGTGAGACAACTAAATAGTTAACATTTGATTTTTACCCTGAAGGATTTATATCAACTCCTATAAAATTTATCAGCTACATATTATAGCAAGAACATTTATTTCAGAGAGCTATAATTTATAAAGCATAAACAACTCTTTTAAGGGTTTGTGAAATTCATTCTGTTATACTTCTAAACTGAAGCCTTCTGCCCCTTTCCTCATTTTTTTATTACTTTGCATCTTTTTAATTTTTTATATTTTGAATATAACAGTTCCAGACCACTTGACCCAGATGTTATTTTAGGTAGACCTGCTGCTTTTATTCTCATTGATTTTTTCCTTTACATTTGCAGTTTTAAAGCACAGTTGTGATTATTATTTGCTCAGTAGAAGATATTGGAAGAAAGTACCTGGGTCTAGATGAGAAGCAGCTCTCTATCCCGGGTCTTTACGTGTATACAGCACTTCAGGGAGTGTTGGCTCATTTCAGATTACTTGGATGAGTTCTATTTCCAAATGTAGTGTGTAAATGTGCCTTCAGATTGGTCTGAGAACATTAAATGACTACTGCTTTATAGCCATAACCAAAATCTGTTTTTTTTTGTTTTGTTTTTGTTTTGTTTTGTTTTGTTTTTTTAACCTGATACTTGCTTCAGTGATGGGGTTTTGTTATTTTGTAGTGGTTTTAGATACCTTGCCTCAAATAATTTTGACTGTGTGGCAAATTACCAAGCTGAAGAAATTATATGTATTTAGTTTTGTTTTCTTTGTTTTGGGGAGTTGTGTAATCATTTGAAAAAATAGTCTATACCTTTATGGGTGCCCATGGAAGCCCAAGAGCCCTTGGATCCTCTGGGGCTGGAATTAAAGGCAGTTGTGAGCTGTCTGATATGGAAAGTAGACTGTCTTCTAGAAGAGCAGCAAGTGCTACTAACTGCAGAGGCAGCTCTTAGCCTCTTTTTGTTTCTTTTATGGTATGCCACTGATTTTGAACTTTAGAAGAAATTATTAAATATTAGATTAGGATGCTGTGTTCAGTTGATATCCTTGAGATCCCTGCTCTTTTCTGAAGGGACACATAGGAGGGTGAATCTGGGGGAGATGGGAGGTGGGAAAAAGAGGGACTCGGAGGAGTGGAGGGAGGTGAAACTGGTTCGGATGTAATATGTGAGAGAAGAATAAAAAAATATTAAAAACAGCTGTAAGACAGATTTCTTTAGGAAAATGTGATTTGACGATTTTAATGATAAAAATTAGGCCCCTTTAATAGTTTATTATAGTTTATATTTGTACTAAGTATAGGACAAATCTAATTTAATTAAAGAAACTGGGGATCAAAAACTATTTTTTTTTTAACTTGGTGCTGTGATTTTTTTTACTGTACTGTGTAACCTTGGGAAGTTGAATTAACTAATTTGAGTCATCTTTATAGAGGAAAAGAGGAGGGTGATGATGTTGAAGAGATGGCTCAGCAGTACAGTCTTGTTGCTTTACTGAAGATCTCTGTTCTCTGGCAGCTAAAGCCTTTCTTAACACACAGGTGCATTTGGCTTATAGAACACCGCAGAATGTCCTCCTTCTTCCACTGGCCATTTTCCAATTTCTTTGCTGATTTCTTTTCATTTTCCCAAATTTTTGACACATAGCAGCTAGTAATCATCTGTAACTACAGTTCCAGGGTGCTGACAGCATTCTCTGAACACCATGGACCCCAGACACACACCTGGTGTGTATACACACATGCAGGCAAACATTCATATACATACTCTAGAAGAACTAGAAGAGAGAAGAGAAAATAGCACCACTGATAGAATCCCTCAAGTCCTGTGTAGTTGCCAGCTGTCAGATTGTGTAATTTAACATGTTTCCTCCTGAGGTTTTAGGAGACTATGATTTTAACTTAGTGTTGTAGGCAAGCAAGCACCTGTTTGCAGAGATGATTTTTTCCTTTTCTTCTTTTCCCCTCCACCCATCTTACTATCACCTGTCCCCCTAAACCCCAACTCCTGTCCTCACTCACCTGCACTTAAATCTGCTCTTAAATCTGATCCCCACCGCTTTACCTAGCCACTCTGGGTCTATGGATTGTAGATTGATTATCATTTTCTTAGTGGCTAATATCCACTTACAAGCAAATATATATTACCTTTGTCTTTCTTTCTGGGACTGGTTTATCTCAGGATAATTTTTTTTTCTAGTTCCATTCATTTGTTGCAAATTTCATTATGCCATTTAAAAAATGGCCGAGTAATACCCCATTATATAAATTTACTACATTTTCTTTATCCATTCTTCTGTTGGAGAGCATCTAGGCTGTTTCCAGTTTCTGGCAATTATGAGTAAAGCTACAGTGAACATGACTGAGTAAGTGACTTTGGGGTAGGATGGAGCATCCTTTGGGTATATGCCCAGGAGTGGTTTAGTTGAGTCTTGAGGTAGATCCATTCCCAGTGTTATGAAGAATCACTGTATTGATTTCTATATTAGCTATATAAGTTTGCTTTTACAGTGAAGGAGTGTTCCTCTTGCTCTGCATCCTTACCAGAATGAGCTGTCACTTCTGTTATTGATCTTAGCTATTCTGACAGATATATATATGGTATCTCAAAGTAGTTTTGCTTTGCATTTCCCTGTTAGGTAAGGATGTTGAACATTTCTTTACAAGTTTCTCGGTCACTTGAGTTTCCTCTATAGAGAATCCTCTGTTTAAATCTTCACTCCATGTTAAAATTGGATTATTTATATTTTTTTAGTATTCAGTTTCTTGTTCTTTATATATTTTGGATATTAGTTCTCTCTCAGATATGGAGATGGTTAAAAATCCTTTTTTCATTCTATAGGCTGCTGCTTTGTCCGAATGAGTGTCCTTTATCTTACAGAAGCTTTTCAGCTTCATGAGGTTCAATTTATTTTATTTTTTTATTTTTTATGTATTTTTGTTTTTTTCGAGACAGGGTTTCTCTATGTAGCCCTGGCTATCCTGGAACTCACTCTGTAAACCAGGCTGGCCTCGAACTCAGAAATCCGCCTGCCTCTGCCTCCCAAGTGCTGGGACATGCCATCACTGCCTGGCCGAGGTTCAGTTTATTAATTGTTGAACTTAATGCCTATGCTGATGGTGTTCTGTTCAGAAAGTCATCTACTGTGCCAATATGTTCAAGGCTATTCCTCACTTTGTCTTTTTTCAGGTTTGTGTGTATTTGGCTTTATGTTGAATTGAGTTTTGTGAAGTGTTATAAGTATAGGTCTATTTGCTTTCTTCTCTATGTAGATTTCCAACTTGATCATGAAGATGCTTTCTCTTTTCCATTGTATATTTCTGGCTTTATCAAAAATCAGATGTCCGTAGATGTGTGTATTTATGTCTGGATCTTCAATTTGATTCCATTGATCATGATCAAGATGTCTGTTTTTATGTCAATACTATTTTTTTTTTTAAAATGTAGCTTTGTAGTTTAACTTGAAATCAGGAATGATGAGACCTCCAGCAGTTCTTTTATAGTTCAGAATTGTTTTAGATATCCTGGACTTTCTGTTTTTCCATATGATGTTTAGAATTGTCCTATTAAGATCTGCAAAGAATTGTATTAGAATTTCAATGGGGATTTCATTACAGATTACTTTTGGTAGTGTGACCATTTTTCTGTTAATCCTACAGATCCATGAGCATGGGAGATCTTTCCATTTTCTGATATCTTCCTTTCTTCAGAGACTTGAAGTTCTTGTCATACATGTATTTTACTTGCTTGCTTAGAGTTACACCAAGATATTTTATAGTATTTGAGGTTATTGTGAAAGGTGTTGTTTCCCTGATTTCTTTGTCAGTCCAATTTTCATGTTATATAGGAGGGCTAATGATTTTTTTTAAATTTAATTTTGTATCCAGATACTTTGCTGAAAGTGTTTATCAGCTGTAGGAGTTCTTTGATGGAATTTTGAGAGCCATTTATGTATATTATCATATTATCTACAAATAATGATACTTTAACTTTTTCATTTCCAATTTGTATTCCCTTGATACTCTTCAGTTGTTGCTCTGGCTAAGACTTCAAGTACTATATTGAATAAATATGAAGAGAGAGGACAGCCTTGTCTTGTTCCTGATTTTAGTGGAATTGCTTTGACTTTGTTCTTCTTTTTTTAATTGGATATTTTCTTTATTTACATTTCAAATGTTATCCCCTTTCCTGGTCCCCTCCTACTCTCCCTGAACCCCCGTGTCCCATCCTCTCTTCTCCTCCTTCTATGAGAGAATTTTCTTACCCACCCATCCACTCCCACCTCCCCACCCTTGAATTCCCTTACACTGGGGCATTGAGCCTTCACAGGACCAAGGGCCTCTCCTCCTATTGATGCCCAACAAGACCATCCTCTGCTGTTAATGTTCCCTTTGTTTCTATTTTGAAGAATACTTCAAGGAGTACTGACAGAAAGTCTTGGAGAATTCAGCACTAGA